>JASGXE010007873.1:0-17353 GCA_030068105.1 Sinentomon sp. SZTP_YWyxl
TCATTCTTCCGTTTTTCTGGGGTCCCCCATATTCGGGGTCCATAGCTCCGAAACGAACGGGCCTCACTGACAGCTCAGAGTTGTTACGGGGTTGTTTCGGGTGTGCACGATCCAATTACAGATCGTTTCTGACCGATTTCCAAGTCCGTCACTAACTTTCAGGGTCGTTCCCTTTTTTCTGAGGGTCCCCCAGTATCGGGGCCCATATCTCCGGAACGGACGGCCCTGGGTGACCGTTCAGAATTGTTCCCTGAGGGTTGTCGAGAATGCGCAATCGAAGTCAGGGTCATTCCCGGCCGATTTGCATGACTTCCTGACTTTCTGGGCCATTCTCCGTTTTTCGGGGGCCTTAGTTAGTTACTAAACGGACGGCCATGGGTGACCGCCCAGGGTTGTTCCCTGGGGGTTGTCGAAGTGTGCGCAATCGAAGTCAGGGTCATTCCCGGCCGATTTTCAAGACTTCCTGACTTTCTGGGCCATTCCTCCGTTTTTCGGGGACGGTCCCCCAGTTTCGGGGGGCCTTAGCTACGAAGCGGACGGCCCTGGGTGACCGCTCAGGGTTGTTTCCCGGGGGTTGTCGAGTATGCGCAATCGACGTCAGGGTCATTCCCGGCCGATTTTCAAGACTTCCTGACTTTCTGGGCCATTCTCAGTTTTTCGGGGACAGTCCCCCAGTTTCGGGGGGCCTTAGCTACGAAACAGACGGCCCTGGGTGACCGTTCGGGGTTGTCGAGTGTGCGCAGTCGAAGTCAGGGTCATTCCCGGCCGATTTTCAAGACCTCCTGACTTTCTGGGCCATTCTCCGTTTTTCGGGGACGGTCCCCAGTTTCGGGGGGCCTTAGTTACGAAACTGACGGCCATGGGTGACCGCTCAGGGTTGTTCCTGGGGGTTTTGGGTATGCCACATCAGAGTGGTTCCCCACCAAGACGATTTCTGGATAATTTGGAAGAAATTGAGGGTCATTCACTGATTTACCTCGTAAAAATACATGCCATTCAAAGGACCAAAATGGCGGAATGGGTGGGACCTCACTCCAATTTACATTCTGCAGAGAAGACGCGACTTTATTTATATCAATAGCTTTGATTCAAACCTTCCCACGTTTGCTGCCTGGTGTGCCCCTTCAGCCTCGATGAACGCCTGCTGCCATAATGTCCACAAACCAGTTGAAAAAAAAAACTTTTGGGGACGGAGAATCGAACCTGGGTCTTCTAGCACGCAAGACTGTTCACCGAACCACTGAACCACCCAGCTTTTCTGAAAATTCACCCCAGTTCATTCCTCTTAATCCGAGCGGCATGCGTTGCACTGTTATTTCCGATGGTGGCTTCTTTCTTGTTTGCAAACTCGGCTGGTTGTGTTCCCAGTCAATTTTGATGACGCATGTTTTGTGTCGAAAACAAAACAATGTTTGCATACCTGTCGCTTGATAAAGCAGTCAAATGGCGCTCAAATGCAATGATTTTGGTGTTTTTGGAAAGGTGAAAGCTTCCCCTACAACTTTTCCACTGGTGGAAACCATGTTACAACGGAAGAAATCGCACAAACATTGAAAATGTGTGGCAATAACCCGGAATTTGTTAACATCTTCACAACAACACGTTAGATTTGTCAAATGAATGGAAGTTTTACCTGCAGAAAGTTTCGGATCATCATACATATCTGAATTCGCTCATTTTTCAGCTTTCTACCACAGAAAGTTTCATCAAAATCCGTCACCAGGTTGCAGAGAAAATTCCATTTCTGTGGGCGTAGCACCGCTGACTGTCGCGCATTTCAGGCGGCTCCGCCGTCGCTCTTGCCAACATGGTGGCGCATTTGCGGATGAAAAGTGAAACACAACCTGGAACCATTTTCGCTGGGCTTTGTTGCTTCCAGGTTTCTTTATTACTTCCATGGCAACAACTGGAATGCTGGCCGGGCTGGGAATGGAAGCTGCTGCTGGAAAGCAATCATGAGCAGAGCTGGTGTGGCTGAGATCAGGATAATCAAGGTCCCTGTCTGTGTCCTCTCCATCCTGTGCTGGTTGTTCCACAGCAGTCAAATCAAGTTCAGCAATTGGGCCATGTTTCTTTTCAAACCTTTGGAGATTTACAGGATCATAAGCATCCCTCAGGAATCTCCAGTTTGACAGGAAAGAAAAGATTGTGTGAGACAGCCAGGAAGTGATTTTATGGTTAAAGGATTGGTCTCCGGACACATGGGTTTTCTGGAAAATATCATCTGCTTGGCCATCAAATATTGAGTGTGTCCTGGGGTAATAAGAACTGCATGGTTCGTATTACCCCGGGTTCTCGGTTCTTTTTACCCCAGCCTATTTTGAAATGGGGAAATAAGAACCGCCACACTGACAAACCAACCATCATCAGGTAGGCTTTCCCCCATTAAGGAAAGGTGTCCCCCAATGTTATTAGCCCAGTAAAACAAAGTACAGTTGCTTGGGACATCTGCGAGGGGAGATGTTGAGGCGGGAATGAGCTTCAACCGAATTTTGCATGTTTTAAAAACATGGTTTTTACACATGTCCCTATAATTTTTTATAAGGCTGGCCAATCTTGATCTAAATTACAAAATATGCTGGTCCAAACAAGGCCCATACCCCAAGAAAGTTTTGACCTGGATCGCTCAAGGAGAGTGAAGTTATAGCCCATGGTTCTTATTACCCCATGTTCTTATCACCCCGGTCTCCCCCATTTAAAATGGAGCGCAAGGCAAGGAACCGGCCATGATCAATCCCAAAACCGGAAATGGCAAGGTGATGGCGTGATGGTTGTGGCGAAAAAAAAAAGCCAAATGGGGCCTTGGCCAACCAGTGGATGGCCAACTCACAACTGTGCACAAATTGAAATTGCAATGAGGAACACAAGGGCGGAAGCGGCAACCCAGGTGGTCGTGGCGATTTTGCAAGGCAAGCATTTTGTCACACCAGTGGTCATGCCAATGGATTAAATTGGTACGTCCATGCGACAATTTTATTATTTGATGCTCACAGGTGCAGTAGTCTTCTTTCCTTGAATCGCAACCCCTGCAGTTTCGTCGCCAGAGTTCACAAGTCATACGGCCGGGGAAGGACAAAGCGTTGCGCATGGAAATGAAATTTTCGCAACACAAATCCATCCATTGAATTCATGAATTGGCTGTTGCGTTGAACGTGAGGGTTTGTTGCAATGGGGAACACGGCCGATGGTTTGGACCCCCTACTGTCACCGAGCGTTCAGTTCTCAAGGTTGCGTTTGCTTTGAGCTTCACGCTGACATTTAAAGGTGTCAAAAACATTTTGCTTCGCACAATTCTGAGAAAATGAGTTCGATGAGAAAAAACGTTTATCAAAAATGAAAAAAATGAGTGCAAAAATAAGCTCAGTTCAAAAAAATTGAGTTGAAATGTGTTCAAAAATGTGTTTCTGCACAGCGTTCTTCCAGCATTCATTCAGGCCGTGAAAATCTTGCAAGGGCATGCGCCGCAAAATATTTCTTTGTTGTCCTAATTGACATCAGTTTTTTTGTCGATACTTGCTTGCGAAAATAGAGAAGTGTGCAACACTGCAATTAAAACCTTCAGGGTAAATTGGGCACATTTTCACGTTCCGTTTTTTTTTTGCTGATTTGTCGCAAAATTTTAGCCATTTTTCGACAAAAAATATATCTTATGGTCTCACATGCTCTTGTGATGCCTCGTGATTTTTTGACGAGAATTCACGAAAAACGTGAAATATTTCAAGTTGCGGTGGAGAAAAACAACAATTCTGCCGAGTTATTTTGCCCTCGGGCCACTCCACACGCAGAGGTCATTGGAACTTTCACCTTGAGTGCTCTCTTGCGAAGTGTGTGGGCTGATGAAAAGCAATTAAAAAAAGGTTCAGCACGATTGAACTCTTTTCAAAACTCCAGACGACCTCGCACGATTGAGGTACAACAGCGGTGCGGGTAATCGTGATCCCTCCCCTTATTCTCCTTGGCCGATTAGAAAAGGCACGGAGATTGACTTCTGCTTCGTTCTGCCCTTTGCGAAGACCGGAAAATGTTCCATTTCACTTCCCCGACTGGAATGGCCTTTCCATATTTATTTCATGCTGATTTCAACAAATTGCCTGGTTCAGCGTCGCCAAACTTCACTTTAGACATCTTGTCTGTCGGGATCGTTTTTCTTCTTTGAACTGATCACAGCTGAAAATTTTAGAATTTTTTAGAAATTTCAGAATTGACCCTGCCATGCGTAATTTTTGTGTCCTGTGATCGCTGGTGCCAATTCCATTTGATCGAATGATTGGAATTATAAAAGACCATCAGTTTGCCCACATCAATCTTTCATAAACCTCACTTTGTATTGCTCCCACTTTTTACCTTAATGCCCCACTTCGTTTTACGAATAAATGCAAAGTGAAAATTAGAATGAGACCCGTTGAATTGAACGAAACCGAAATGCAAAACAAATGACACTTTTCCGAAAAAACATCTTTTAATAATGAAATGTCCGATTATTACTTATGTTGCGGTCTCAGTGGACAAAACAATAAAGTCGCAAAAGTGTCAAAATAACTCGATCCGGAAATGACACAAGTATACCGAAAGAATTATTGAAACATTTCGAACGGCAAATGGGATTTTAGTAAGGTCAAACAAGCTCTGTACGATTGTCCACGGCGAAATGGTGTCAGGCTGAAACAGAAAGATTTCTTGACCAGGTACCTAATTCTTTTGGCTTCTGATAAATATTTCAATGAAAATCGTAGCCCATTCCATGTCACATTCCATTTTCTGTACTCGCAGATGTCCAAGTCCAAAATGCAGATGTGCAAGTCCAATTCCACAAAGTGCTTCGATTTCTGCACTTAACATATGGACTGTTGCCATGGTAACGCACAATATTACCATGGTAACAGCCGTAACCCCCTTAGAATGAGAAGCTTTTTTAGTGATTTTTGAGTGGCTACTGCGTGGAAATGAAGGGTCGTAAGACCTCCTTCTACTGAACAGTTTTTGTTCCGTGTATCCTTGGGAATCTGTCTGCGAAAAATGGCTTTTATGGACGACCCCCAATCTCCATATTATCTCAGTTTCCCCAAAACAACACCAAATTGGGCTTTTTTGGATATTGTACTTTGACCGGCTTTATTATGTCTTTTCCTTGTGCAGAAAGACTAGATTCATGATTTGGTGGGATATTTTTTCGAGGCATTTGGCATTTCACCCTTTCAGCAAAAACCCTTCAAAAACCATGAAACTGGTAAAAGAGCAGCCAAATTTCGCACTGCTAGTCTGCTACCGAAATGTAATATACAGAAACAAGTTCCAACAAACGGCGAACACCCGCTGTTACATTCTGCACCCAACGTCCGACAATACGGACCTATCAAAAACGTCCAACGCCCGACAATACAAACTATCAAAGACTTTTTGGATGATCGAATTCAGAATTCGGCCTGCACCAGATTAACAGGACTCCAGATAAAGATATGTATCTGAAAGGGATTGAAGTGACACCTGAAAATTCTGCAAGGCAGAGGCTGGAAATTAAAGAGTAACACAAGGAAACAATAAAAAAAAAACAGCGTTGCTGTCGCAAAATTACAGACCTTACAAAATGCAGCAGAAAGAAAAACTCAATAAATAAATAATCAAACCTCAAAAAAGAAAACTCTTCCTCTCGGCAACAAAAATGATGACAAAAAGAGACTCGATTAGTCTCATCACAAAAATTTGCCCAGAAAAGAAATTGTCAGAATGGAGTTTTTCGCATCAAGTACAAAAATTATGGCAATCAGCGAACGGACCAGGCAGTGCCTCATAACAAAAGTTTACAAACTGGAATTTACTGGTGAATCTTTTTTGCAATGAAAGAAAATAACTATTCGAAAATAACTAATTAAACAGAGTATAAAATATTATCACAATCATGAAAAGAAAAGTAGCCACAAGACACAATATAAGGAAAAAGTCCCGACAGCAACGCAGTTGAAGTTGCCAGCGCGCACAGATGGAAATCTCGCGAAAACAAAAATGACGGGCAAACACCAAAATGAGGACAAACACTTAAATAACGGGCAAACATCACGTTGTCAACACTGGATTTTTGGCAGTGTCGGCAACCCGTCAAAGTCGTTTGGTTCAAGCTTGTTTGGTTGGTCCGATTTTGACGAAGTTTCTTCTGCAGAAATCTGACAGTGTCGCCCAAAAACATCAGGGGTCTGTCCCACCAAGCTGACGCCAAGTTCTTGACCAATTCATGTTTTGGCTTTCCCGGCCATTTGAGTTTTGCCCACACAAGTCCATTTTAGATTTTGCTGCAAGTCCCGCGGCATGGACGGTCCGATTTTTAGTTTTCGTCGTTGGTTTTGGCTATGTTCCGCGGTATGACGAGTCGGGTTTTGACCAAAGCAGCTGGATAAAATTCGGCAAAGTGCCTCCAAAAGAGAACAAAATTGACTTAAGGGTCGTTCACATCTTAGCTGTGCCGCTTGCGGCGGCGGTTGCTATTCCTTGCTGTCACTCGCCAAACCATGCTGTTTCTTGCTGCTGCTGCGCCGTTTCTTGCTGTGGACGGCACAGGTATGAAAATAAGCAGGCAGGAAAGAAGAACGAAAAAGAACACAAGAGCTCCAGTGCCCATACATGATGGCTGGTCTCAGCGGGAAAGGGTGTTATCGCTGGATTCTTGGCGAAGGGAAATTTCAATCGGGTGACAGTTTCTTTTTCTGGCCAGTTGTTTTCCTGTTCTATGCTACGTATACTGCATACGTATACTGCATATGCATACGTATACTGCGCAAAAAATGTTGCCCGGAAAAAGGCGGTTAGCAAAACTGCTCTTGTTCCGCTTTTGAGCTGTGATAAACCATGGACGTCGCATTTTTCACTGAGATTGAGTAGGGCTTTGAGCAACGAAATCAGAAGAAAAAACGGCAAGCGCATTCCAGAGCCTGATGCAACGGCAGAGAATATGGAATCCCCCTCAAAATAGGACCGGTGACTGGGGCAGAACGAACCGAGGCAGAACTGGACTGAGGCAGAATGTTTGCATTTTTGGAGGCTGATTTTTCTAGTTTCTCCGGCTAAGGTTAGGTTAAGTTTTCAACGAGAAATATGGAATCACCCTCACAATTCAACGTGAAATATGGAATCCCCCTCAAAATTCAACGTGAAATATGGATTCCCGCCCCTCAAATCTCAACGTGAAATCAGGAACCGCCACGATTTGACGATGATTTCATATTTCACGTTGAATTTTGAGGGGGATTCCATATTTTGCGTTGAATTCTGAGACGGGTTCCATATTTCACGTTGAACTTTGAGGGGTGTTCCAGACTTCACGTTGAACTTTGAGGGGATTCCATATATCACGTTGAATTTTATAAACGGCTTCGAGCTGTGCCTCCTATACATATAGGAGGCACTGCTTCGAGTGACCTCACGCCTTCTATGACAAATAGGGGTGGATTTCGACAGGGAGGAGGAGTGGTCCACTCCTCCTCCCTGTCGAAATCCACCCGAGTGGTTTCCGGATTTCGCCTTTTTGGGTCGAGAGTCATCCAGGATGTCCAGCGTTTTCGGAAAATAAAATTCCCTGACATTTCCCTGACTTTTCCAGAAATGCTTCAAAAATTCCATGACCACAAAAAAGCCGGTTTTCTCGGTGGTTTTCGGAACTAGCCTTAGCCTATAGGCCTACCCCTTTCTCGGGAGAAGGGGGTTGGTGGTAGCCTTCCAGCGGGGTTTCAAGGGGCAAAGCAAAAGCTCCTTGTCGGTGGATCTGGAGGACGAACTCCCCTTGTAGCCCATCCCATGGGTTTAATGGATCCAGTTGATTGAAGCTACGAGCAGATTCAACCCTCTGCGCGGGCGCAGCTCTTTTTGGGATCTGGAGCAGCGCCCCAGCG
The DNA here is from genome assembly GCA_030068105.1 of Sinentomon sp. SZTP_YWyxl. NCBI lineage: Eukaryota > Metazoa > Arthropoda > Protura > Sinentomata > Sinentomidae > Sinentomon > Sinentomon sp. SZTP_YWyxl. The sequence goes on from JASGXE010007873.1 coordinate 7,878, forward strand.
GCGTTCTAGGGGACTCCCGTCCCCTAGAAGTTCAAGAAATTTTGAAATTTTAGGCTCTTTCAGCGCCAAAATCAAGACAACACGTGGTTGGCGTGTATGAGTTCGTTGCTCGACCCACCTCGTCGGAAAAACCCCAAACTCCGAAGGATTTCCATTCCTCGCAACCCATCTCTCCGCTGTTTGAGACCAAAATACGGCCAGTTAAATTTGCCACATCAAGCCATCCCTTCACAGGATCAAAACAAGAAAAGGAAGTTCAACTTAGGCAGTCGGTAATGGGGGAGAGATGAATGGACAACAAGAGTTTTCTTGGAAGTTGAGACAAGGTAATAAAAACGCCAAAGACAAATCAAAGGAAGCAAAATGATACGCTTGAGACAAATTCAAGAGAGCAAAATGATACGCCTGAGACAAATACCCACAGCAATGGTTTTCAAATGGAAAAACAAAGGAATGCAAAAATCAGTTTTTTTTCAGTTCGTTCAAGGAAACAAACAAAAAATTGTCAAACGTGCATTGCGACAAATTTGTGCACTGGGTTTGTTGTCAAAACCAAAGCTATGCGTTTAGATCACAATATTCTGGGTACGTTCGAAATATACATTGATCAGTCTTTATCCTCTCAATTCTCTTTTGCTGAAGAAAGAGAACACACATGAAAAACAAGAACATTTCAAAAAGGCCAAATAACACAACACAAAAAGGACAACGCTACAAAAATGAGATCCAGCAAGATACGTCACGACAGTAGTCTGCAAAGTACAATCAAAATAAGGCACTGCGTTGCGCTTGAGATCAGGATTCATATGGAGATTCAAAATATACAAAGCCGTCCGACAGTATTTTTTAACATAACAGAAACGGTTTTAGGGAGATGGTCGATTCGCTGTTATTTTTTTTTTCGTTCCAGATGGTCCAATAGCATTTGCAATTTTGAAAAATCCGTAAATTCAAATCTTGCAAATTAATCCACAATTTCCTCTCCGGTGTTGAGCAAAGTAACAATGCGAACTGTGGCTCAACTAAGTGAGCCGCTCCAAAATTTTATCTGTACGAGTAACTAGGATAGGTCAAGGTACTCCTCACTATACCGACCAGGCTGTCTTTGTCACTTTAGAACCCACACTGTTGTAAAATAACGTATCATGTCCGCTTTTCATTGTCATTTCATCGTTTCATCGCTTTTCATCGTTGAGCGCAGAAAAAATGAAAAAATCGCAGTTTCCCTCATCAGATGAGAAATTTCGGATGTTTTCAAAATTGTCGCAATTTTCACTTCACCTTGTGTTCTCACGTGGTGACGGATTGATGCTCACATGTGTGTGGTTTCCCATTTTCTTCTTGCCTCAGAAACTTCTTTCTTTCTTTTACACTTGTGCAGGCAGCAGAAATTAAAGCGCCAGAATAAAACAAAGCATGACAAAAGTGTCTGATAGCAGCTTCAGCTTTAAAAGGGGATCCTCGATGTCTGCAGAGTTGATTTTTTCTAATATCTCAACGAAAGCAAATTTTGCATGTGTCGACATTATTCAGTCACCACGAGAAAAAAACAGACGCTCAACCCAAAGGTTCTGGAAAAAACCCAAGTGGTTTTAATAACGGGGGAATTGAGTAATAGCGTGTCCACACATTCGCGATTTTGTCGCGTTGCCGCATCGTAGCGCGCGTAAAAGTTGTCGAGTGCAACGACATTGACATGCGGGGGTGCGAATACACCATGCAGTGTTTTTCACAGAAGGCGATGTTGCCGCACTCGACAACTTTTACGCGCGACGACGCGGTAACGCGACAAAATCGCGAATGTGTGGACACGCTATAACGCGATTGAGTTACGGACAGCAGCGCAGCCACAGGTTGTACCAAACGAGCCGCCCATCAAAAAAACATTATTTGCTTTCTGGGAGGGAAAAATTGACCCAACCTGTGATTAAAAACGACCCCACCCCATCTCTCTTGACTGTTAACTGCCGGAGTTGTGGGGTTAAAGACGCATTTTTTCTGTCAAATCAAAATAATGTGAATGGCAAGAATGCAGACATTAATGCAAAAATAAACTGCAAAAATAAACAAAATTAAGGACGATGTTTTAAGTTACCTCGACGTAAACAACCCTATAAATAATCTAAACAGAAAAATGTCTGAACTAGGCCGCGTCTTAACAATTTGACTACCCGTTCGGAAGCACCGTACAACAATAACAGTGAACAGTCAAACTTTCACAAAAGACTGTGGAAACTAGGAATGCCGAGTCAGTCAAACTGGTTCAGCACTGAAACAGGAAATGTTTATATCCAGTTTACAACTGGCTGGCGCAAAATTGTGACCAAAAATATATATCTTGAAGGTCTACTTTCTCGGCAACAAAATTTACGAACAGTGCGATTTTGAGCATGTAAATTCAGAAGTGCGGGAAAAATAGGTTCGAGTTATGGGTACACAAATAGTTCAAAAATGATCAGAGAAAGTTGTCTCAGGCATGGTTCAATCAAACCGTTATTCAGTCGCGTCAACACAGACAAAACTTCAACACCATTCGGAGAAATATCCGAGAAAAAAGCCGAATTCGACCAGTCGTGAAACATGGTGCCTTGAAAGAACGCCAGCGGGACAATTGAGCCCTTACACACTGGATTGCAGAACACCGTCGTTTCCGAGTTGAATTCCAAGATTCGGTTTAAATTGAACGATTCCAATAAAAAAAAAGGAAAAGTGGTCAAGATTTCTATTTTGCAAAAAAGAAAACTTTACCACTCAACAATATTAATTCACCCCTGGCATTGAGATTCATAAAAAGCAATCTTCTCCATGGTGAATCAAACAAAGCTTCCGCAGGCTTCAATGGCTTCATTCAATGCGAATAAAAAAATGTCAAAGCATGGGGAACCAGACGTTTCATCGCTGTGACGTCACATTGTGGAAGGATCCGAACCGTAACTTGTGCACAGGGCGCCACGAACTGGTGTCCGTCAGAGGTTAGATGGGAGGTTATTGCTGGATTTGATTATCGTTTTGGAAATCTTCGCTTGTAACCCCATTTCCTGTCATTTTTCACCTAATTTTATTCCACGGAGTTCCGTTTGGCATTTACGCGCGTTCGGGATGCGCTTTTGACTCATGCCTGATGCAAATTTTTGAAAAACTAAATAATTTTTGAGAATCCCGTGAGGGGAACAGTGTTTTGTGACTCCATCTGTCACACCTAATTGCAATCTGTTGAAGATTGAAAAAGGTTTTTTTGGCTGCAGGCACCGTCACAACAGAAATTCTATCTGAACGAACGAACTACGTTCCACATTGTGGGTGTTTTGGTTTGCTTGGAAAGGCAAAGTTGGTTGGCTTGGTTTTGACACGAAGATAAATGGAACAAAAACGATAAACAACCCCATCAAATCATACAACATATCTACTCGAACCAAGTCTGATTGACCCACAGCCACAATCCATTTTGGTGTTGGAAACACATCGTTTTGTGTTCAGCCAATTTTGTGGGAAATATGACAAGAAGTGGAAAATGTTGCTCATTCGGTCAAGTTTTTCCCACGAAGGAGTGAGAATTTTGTTTTTCTTCCACTTAAAAAATTTATCTATCCAGAAATGGTTTTTTGGAGGTCCTATACAGACATCCACCAACGATTGAGGTCTGGCATTTCGACCCTTTCGGTGTCACAAAAAATCAAACTCAAACAAATCCTTTTTTGACGAATGACAAATCTTTTATATCCACCCAGAGTTTCATTTCTTGCAAGGAAAAGCTTTACCTACAACTCCATTTTGTTTTTGTTTGGGTCGTCCATGGCGACGAAACACGTCTCGACGACGAAACGGCCTATACCATGTGTTTAAACAGGCAAAAACTTTAAAAAAGAACAACAAAATATTCATATATTACGGAAACAGATTTTGCCCGAAAGTTCAAACATCTGATGCCAATTATTGGTCAAGGTGCGAAAATGCGAAAAAAGATGCCAATTAGTCAAGGTGAGAAAAAACATCAGTGCTAAGGGCGACCTAAACAGCAAAGCGAAGGAAGGTCTGGTTGACAAATCAAAAAAGTTGAGCAAAAACAGTGCACTGCGAGTACATCAATTCGGCACCAAAAACCTTGAGAAAGAAAGCAGGTGCAAGATATTCCTACTTCGGAAGAGAAAAGGTTCCAGCAACTGGTTCCCCCTCAGCCATGTGGTCTTCCTCCACTCCATCCTCCTCTTCCTCCCTCTCTTCTTCCAAGGACGATACGATCCCTCTTCCTCCACTTCCCCCGCCGATGATTCTTTATCCTCCCCGCAACGGAGGATGCAAACTCCTCCTCTTCGGTCATCGGTGACACGCCCACGGCGAAGAAAGGACGTGGACCCAGCAGTTTCTTTTGTGTTGAAAGCATGTGGTAACTCGGGTTACCACATGGTAACCAGGGTTACCATATGCTTTTTAACTACCGAGAAACTGCTAGGTTTTAAAGGACAACAAAATATTCAACTTCAGAGAAACAGATTCTGCCAGAAAGTTCAAACATCTTCAAACACCAATAGGCTAATTATTGGTCTCGAGTGAGAAACACCCTCAGTCATAAGGGCGTCCAGAACAGCAAAGCGAAGGACCGCGGAAGAGGTCTGGTTTAAATCACAAAAATATTGAGCAAAACCGTGCACTGTATCAATTCGCTGCTTTGTACCCTTCGGATCACAAAACAAGTGGGTTCACAAAAACCTTCAGGCACAAAGAACTCAGGTGTTGCGAGATTCCTACATTGGAAGAGAAAAGGTTTCAGCGGTTGCCCCTTCCTCAGCCATGTGATCTTCCTCCACTCCATCCTCCTCTTCGCTTTCCTCTTCTTCCTCTCCCTCTTCATCCAAGGACGATCCCTCTTCCTCTCCTTCCTCCCCCGATGATCCTTCATCCTCCTCCTCAACGGAGGATCCAAACTCCCCTTCGCTGTCGCTGCCCTCGATCTCACCAGTCAACCAACGGGGGTCGTTAATTTTGACTGCCACTTCAAACAATGTTCCTGGAACGATACCGAAGTGGGTGGGGTCGCAGGAGAGGCTATATTCCGAGTTGGAAAAGACGTCTTCGATTGGCACCAACGACGACTTTGGACGTCCGAGCCAGGTGCAGCTGTCGCCGGACGGACCGCGAAGGTCGACTCGCAAGTGAAATGCGGACGCTTCTTGGTCAGTTCCCACATGCTGCGGAAATGAATGGAAAAACGAAAAACGACAATGACATCGGAAGTTGGGGACAAACGCAAGGAGCAGAGTGAAGGTCAAAGGGTGGGCACATAGATTAAAAACTTGAACGTTTCTAGGCTGATAGTATCACGCAGAAAGCAAAATCTGATTTGCATTCCTGGCATTTTGTGGCCTTCACTCACCAAAAGCATCACCAAAAAAGACTGATGGGCAAAAGCATCACCAAAAATGACAAAAGCATGCTTTCGGCCCCAACAATTCCCACTTTTTTATTCTTTTCTCATGCAAAAATGAGCATTTATCACTGAAAGTCGCCTGCAGGCAGAAGACAGAATCCCTGCTCAGGGTAAAAGATCTTCAGCGCAAACCCCTCCACATGATTCTATCAAGATATAGGTGAAGGTCAATTAATTAACAAAAAGAAACAGAATCCCGCCTTCAATAATCCAGACCACCCGCATTTTCCACATGACCCAGACCGCCCACACTGCCGAAGTGTGTCCCAAGGTGATTTTGAAAGCAGCTCGGTGATTTTGAAAGCAGCCCGGTGATTTTGAAAGCAGCCAGAGAAAGAGAAAGAGAAAAAGAAAGAGAAAGAGAAAGAGAAAGAGAACTAAAGGCGATGGAAAACAGAGCCAGACAATACAATGCTCACATGACATGTGGCGAACAAAACTCTGGAGACATTGGGCCACATTTCCTGGAAAAATGAGGTCAGAAGTCCAACTGTTCGCCACAAACGGAATTAACTCTGGGTGGTCACAGGTCAAATTTAATTGTTCACCCCATGTGCCAGTCGACGATATCCAATGTAATCCGACACTTCCGGCACTCCAATATGTAATCCGACACTTCCGGTAAAGACCAGGTGGATGTGACTGAATGGGAAAGTCTCAAACAAAAGAAAAAACGTGCAGCAAACTGTGCTGAATTGGGTACAAATTTTGTCCAGATTCGGACCCGAGAAATGCAATGTTCTACACAAAACAGAACACTGTGGGATTCAGGCTCCACTGACTGAAATTGTGCACATCTGCCCACACGCATGACGCAGAGCACAAGAAATGCATTTTACTCGTATGTCCGTGTGCATTCTTTAAACCATAGCGCGCTGATCGGACTGAGCAGTTGTCAATAACTCAATCTTTCCTGATTTCCATTCAAAGGAACGATTTTGCATTCGTCCCATGTTCACTTCAACGCAATGAGTTTTGCCAGGGATGTCGTGGAAATGATATTTTCCGCGGCCTTCCCTTTTTGAAAGCGGATTGAAAGGTCAATCATTGTTTGTTTGTTTGGCTTTTAAAATCCCGTCGAAAAATTTCGGGCAATTGAATTCTTTTTTTTTCAAGACGGCCACAGATGTTTTGCGGCCTGCCAAAGGTCGTTGGCTCTGACAGTTGTGTGCGTCTAAAAAGGCTGGTGGTCGGCATATTTGTGAAAGCCTCCACCACGAGTGAAATTGCACTGATTGGAATTACCCCTGGGTCAGTCCTGTCAGTTCGACTTCTGGGCGTTATCGGAACATTGCCCGACCATGACTGTTGTCGAGGATGAAGGATGTTGGACCAACGGTAAACCAAATGAAAAAAAAATGAAAAAAGATAAAACAAAAAAAAATAAAAAAAAAATAAAAAATAAAATGGTGAACCGCACGATACTGTCATGCAACACAAGTAAAGGGCCCCCCGCTATGGATTCTTTGCTCAGAGGTCGGACCATTGAATTGGCCCGCCAAAGGGTGGGAACAAGACACATTGGCAGAAATTACCCAAGTCCCTTTTCTGTTTGCTTTTCAAATCATGAACAACCATTTCTTGCGCACCCTGCCGAGTTGCGATCAAAACCCACATGCAGCCCGGAAAAACATTCGGAGCGACATGGAAAAAAGTGCAAATGTTGCCTCCTGTCGATTACACCTGCCTTGCCTTGATCTGATAAGATAAAGTTCGAACAGTCATACTTATAATATCCGAAAAGCACTCGCTGTAACATGATTTCAAAAAGAGAAGGCTGCCGGAAAATATAATTTCTGCAATTGCCCTGGCAAAACTCATCGCGTTTGAGTGTACACCCTACTCGTCAATGATATCCTCCAATAAAAGTGAATTAACTTCATTGCATTTCTGAAAAGTGGGGCAGCCGTCTTGCCAGCTCGGTTTTTCGTTGCTGGTCATTTTGGTTGACTATTTTATTGCGGCCTACCGTTTTTTGTTATCATGTTTTGATCGGCGCGGGTGATATGGGCCTGCGGCCAACGGCATAAAGCGATAGCTTGTTCCTTCCCGATCTCGTCGCCCAACTGGGTCATCAAAAAGTGTCTTACTATGCTATTTCAGGAAACGTGGGTCCGTCTTTACAAAATTATTTATGTTTTTCTTTCAGGATTTCCGTTCCCAGCCCAGCGGCATTAAAATATTGGATCCCATTCCTAGTTGTCCCGCAATAGCCATTGGGATAGACCCTGTGCCCACAAACCTCGGGGCCTTGCCATATTCTTCACTTTGTCCAGTGTCCTTGTATTTGGGCGACAGAAACCAGTCTGTTTGGCCAAGTCACGGAAATATGTCGATCGGTTTTTTCGCAGGTGTAATTGATGACACTCAATGAGATCAAATCGCATAAGGTCCCATAAGGTGCCATATGGTCTGTACTCTGTTGGGGTCTCAGATCGGCTGTCATTTTTGACAAGGTCCTCACGGTCCCATAAGGTCCTAATGTCCCACAGGGTCCAATGTTACATACACGTCCTCTTTGGTGCAGCGAGCAATGAGATGAGGACCGACTGCGGGTCATTCCGCAACGGTGGCACTGTATGAGACGGTGGCCGCTCCAATCACGGACCTTCCGACCATCATGCTGTTCTGTAAAGTTGAAATCAATCGATTGCCTTGACGTCGCGGCATTGTCCGCTTCTCGATTGACACAAATTTGCAGATTAGAATTTTACGGAGTTTGTTGTCAAGGTGGCAAATTGCAAATGCGGAAACGTGCGTCGAGCCGGTATTTACCAAAACCCATACACACAAACAAAAAACTGCCAAACGGAATCTCGCAGGATATCATTTCAGCCAGGGCTTTACACATTTCAGCATGTCAGTTTTACGTGGTTCCCAAGTTGATGATGACATCTACCTTGGAAAACTTTTGGCGGGCACTGTAGCACAACCTGCGCGCTCACATTTTAAAAGAAATTATCTTAAATACTGCATCCTGATCCAAACATCAAATTTTGAGATTTCCTGCGCAAAAGTTCCGGCAACACTGACCGTGTGTGTCTTGCTTTGGAACACAAAATAATACTCCGTGTCGCGTTCTCTCCTGGTAAAATAGCCAAATGAGTTCAAATGCAATGATTTGGTGTTTCTGGAAATCTGACATCTTCCTCTACAACTCTTCTACAGGTCGAAAATATGTGTGGGGACCCGAAATTCTATCATATCTTAATTTCAACACTTCCACAAAAGATGCAATTACTGAACTTAATCCGTGGAAAGGTTTGGGTCATTATGCAGAATTGAAATCGCTTTGTGGCACAAAACGTTTCATCAAAATTAGTCATCTGGTTCAAAAGATATTCACACTACTCGTTTCCGCAAATACAGGAAGAAAAAGGCAGAAAAATCAAGTCCACAAACGGCGAACCCACTTTCAAAGATGGCGGACTTTTCTCCAAATCGCTTCACATTTCGAGCCAGCTGTTATTTCTGTAGCCTTTTGTTCGTTGGTTTGAACATTGAAGCGACATGAGCTTCAGCGCCAGCCAAATCAAATTCCTCACACCGATTCAAATGCGGCAACGATGCCATTTTTACAAAATCTCAACTCCACAGGAATTAAAGTTTCGTTTCATAACCTTTGTTGCATTGTGTTGAACTTTTATCTCTGCTCCAATAACGAACAACACTTCATGGGAAAACATGCATGAGAAATCAATTTACGTCAGCGCTCTTTTGAACACCATGAAATTCAGCCCAATGCCAACGCTTTCCTTTTTCATTCTGGACAAGGAGTTTGATATTTTCCACTCACCTGAGTGCTAATCTTCATTTTACAAACGGAGGTTGCATTATTCGGTTCAATCTTGATAGTGAGCAGGAAATAAGTTTCCTGGAAGTTCCTGGGCCTGCTGCCGCTGCTATGTCCACCGCCTTCCTCCCTGATGAATGGCATCGTCTGTTGGTTGTGATCGTCGCCATTTTCAACTTCAATTCCAACTCTGAACACGATGGGCAGCACTTGATGGATGCGCAAGGAGTGCATGTTCAACGTTTGCAAGAACCGGTT
>JASGXE010007874.1:0-19367 GCA_030068105.1 Sinentomon sp. SZTP_YWyxl
GGTCGGTGCAGTAGGTGGGGAGAGGTTAGGTCAGGTTGTAGTCAGGGATTCCGAAGTGTTACCATTTTAATGACCAGAACAACGGTGGATTTTGGTAAATTTCATGCGATCGCACGTCTTATTTTCGCTGCAACTGCTTAAAATGTGTGTCTTGATATTCTGTCGGAATAAATCGTGCATCATATTCGAAATTTTGGTCTCTTGGTGTTTCTTTATTTTATGAAGCTGTGATATGTGTAAGCATCCCCAAAATCTTGTCGGGCGCCATCCTCTGTTTTGGACGGAAGTGGAAGGATAATTTTCCAATCAGTTGTTCTCAAGGGTTAAGTCATTTATACGGGGGGATATTATTGCATGATCGCAGGGAAACATTTTCAGAAAACAGCAGTACCCTTAGCTGTGCAATTGTGTCCCCCCTTTGGCCAGCATACGACACAGGGTGTGCCTTTTATCTGGAGGGTAGGTAGTCGGTTGGGATAGGTTAGGCTGAAGTTAGGCGCTTTGGATAGGTTAAGTTAGGTTGGGTTGGGTTCGGTAAGGTCGTTAGGTTATGTTAGGGTCGGGTAAGTTAGCATGTGTTAGGTTAGGCTAGGTCAGGTTAGGGTTCTCTGTGTGGTGTAAAATGAACCTTTTCTTTAAACCACCTCGACCTAAGCAAACCTAATCGAACCTAACCTGACCTGATCTCTGCGCGACTTTAAAGCGACTAGCCCGCAATTATAGATGCAGAATGAGAAAAAATAATGCAGGCAGAATAGCAACGAAAATGCACAAGAAAACCGTTTGAGGAGTACACAATTGCATGACAGAAATAAAGCAACCCTGTACAGTCTGCAGGAGCCAAAGGGGGGACACAATTGCGCGGCTAACAGTACAGCTTTTTCTGAAAATGTTTCCCTGTTATCGTGCAGTTGTGTCCCCCCGTATAAACGACATAACCCTTTCTCAGTTAGAATCCGGTAAAGTCTTAATGAACAAACAATCCTGTGCATGGCCCGAGCTCCCCCTTCTTTCAAAAACACTGCGCACGCCACAGCGTATATCTGCTCACCTTCTCCCATTTTTAGCATGGTATTGAAACAGATATTTCTGATATACGTCGCTACGCGTCGTGGCTGCAAATTCGCTTTAGAATTGTTGTTGAATCACATAATTCACATAGTTGTATTGTGTTCACTGTTCCTTTGAATCGGATGCACCGAGAGAATTCCTTGTTGACTGAGCCTCGTCCAGTAGTAAAACAACAGTAAAACGATGTCGTTGGTGTTGGACTCCCTCAGAGATTGATAATCCCCGTGATTTATAAGTTCGACACAATGTTTTCGTTCCGTGTACTTGCGTCAATCTCGCGGCACAAAAATGCTCACCGATTACCGTACTGACTACTGGTTGGAACAACAGTTTAATAAAAGAATGTTCAGTAAATGCAGTTCGGAAGTTTCCCTCCTGTAAATTACTCAAATAACCACACTCGCAATTGCGAAACATCAAAATCGAGTGTTACATATGGTTCAATCTTGCACAGATCATGGCCAGTGGCTATGCGTGCTCAAGTGTGTGGTTATTTGAGTAATTTACAGGAGGGAAAATTCCGAACTGCGTTTTGCGGAAATTCCGAACTGCAGAAATTCCGAACTGCGAATTGAAATTCAGACCTGAACAACACCAAACTCTGTTTGATTAAAAGCAAACAGAGTTTTCTCGTGTTCAGGTATGAATTTCAATTCGCAGTTCGGAATTTCTGCAGTTCGGAATTTCCGCTTTACGCCACGCAGTTCGGAATTTTCCCTCCTGTAAATTACTCAAATAACTATACACACTTGAGCACGCATAGCCGCTGGCCTGCGTGCTCAAGTGTGTGGTTATTTGTGTGTGGTCCTGTTTCAATTATAAGTTTGTGGTCCTGTTTCATTTTGCCACCAGCTGCTCCTGGGTGCTGCATGGGGGTTTGACTGATCTTGGACAGAATTCTCCCTCACCCCCGCCGCTTCTGTTTGACGCCTGATCATTTCTGTCCTATACATCAACAAAAACGGATTTCTGAGCCAACATTCCCTGGCACAAATGCGCCGCGCTGGAGGAAGCCCAGCGCGAAGACCAGGTAAAGATCCCCTGCATGGAGCTCCGAAGAGTTCCTGCACTCTAGATCACGTACTGAAAAATTATCTTAAAATAAGACAGCAGATATCTGAAACACTGCTGTAATCTCTTAGTTTAAGACAAGAACGAATTATTAAGATAAAAAAGCGTCAGAAAATATTCAAGATAGGTGAAAATGTTTAATCCTGTCTTAAAATTTTCTCTTAATATGGATTTGGAATCTTAAATTAAGATAATTCATGCGAATTTAAGATTTTCAGACAGTTTTTGCCTTGTTTGCACCGTCTGAATTTAAGACAGTTTGCGCTGTCTTAATTTAAGGCAACTGCTGTGCTATCTTAATTTAAGACAGCGACGTGCCGTCTTAAATTATGGGACGTGAGGGCGAAAATGTAAGAAAACAGGAAAATGGAAATGATATGAGGAAACATAACAGTTGTATTCAATGAAAAATCACATTTAAAAATTTACTGTTAAAAGCAAATTTCTCCTAATTTCCATCCTGGCCTTTGACCAGCACCAAAATTCCCCAACACTCAACGTTTTCTGTTCTGAAATAATTTGTGATGTTAAATAGGCCATCCTTAATTTCAGATTTAGTGTTATAGTCTTCATGTGTAATGATTGTCAATCTGAATGTTTAATATTATAGAGCTGTGCTGTTACTGTTCATGTATAACTGTGATGTCAATTGTATCTGTAAGTGAGTGCAAGAATTCAGTCTACTTCATGGTTGGCTGAACCTTTTTTCATTCTTGTCTGAAAAACCTGATCATTTCAGGAATACACATTTCCGTCACAAAGTGCATCTGAATCCAGAATTTAAGATGCACTGTATCTTAAATTAAGATTAAAGACAATTTGCAATCTGAATTCCTCTCTGAATTTCAGACAGTAAGATACATTTCAATCTTAAAATGTGTCTGAAATTCAGTCCTGTCTGAAAGTAAGTCATGGAGAGATATCTTAAATGTCCTCCAAATGTCTGAAATTAAGTCATATCTTAAAGTAAGTCATGGGTGGGTATCTGAAAAGTGTCCCCCCTCTTAAATGGGAGAAAAGTGACTTACTTTAAGACATTTTGAATTAGAGTGTGCTGGCCAAATAAATTAAAACGGAAAGTTTGGACAAAAGTCAAAGCAGTCAAAACTTCAAGAGATTGGAAAGGAAACCATCTCTTGGAAACCCTTTTACCAATCCTCTCAAGCGGTGCCACAGGTCGCTGGCCTCAATCAATCAATCTTTATTTGCACCACAAATACGATGTTTAGTGGAGAAAAAAATATGCAGAGAAAGAGGGCGAAAATTGCCACAATCCTCGAAGATCATTGATAAGAGTTAACAAATCAATTTACAGCAGAAATCTCTTGATATTATTTTTCTCTGTCGCATTCATCCTTTTGTCCTGCCGTCCTTAAAGATGGAGGTTCTAAAGGCGATTTTGTGTCCACATCAGTTCTTTATGCATCGCGTGCACACATTGTTCCTTATACCGATTTACATCCGGCTTTGTCACAGAGACTCTCTCAGCCTTGCGAAGGTTCCCAAGAGAGACTGCTCTCAAAATTTTAGAACCATCTTTCCGCTGAGAGAGAGTTTCTTCAATGTAGATATGTGGTTGACATCGGATTCCGACTCTGAGTTTCTGGCAACTTCTTTATTCATGCATATAATCTCGTCAATATCTTTGACACTACTAGCCATGGAGCGTCTCACACTGTGCTATCGGCGAAATCGATTTCAGTAGTTACCCGATTTTAAAAAGATTACACATTCCTGCCCAGCGATTAGGGCCATAACCGTTTTCATTTTCTTCTGAATGTGGTGTGAAATAATAATTAAAAGAAGCGAAAGTCGTTCAAATTTGATTTTATTGATGTCATACGAGTAAATGTCCAAGTTACAGTGACACATATTTGATCATCTTTTGATCAGTTAAAAGTGGAACAAATTCGGCAGTCATCCTGCCAATCTCCTTTTCACGAAGATTTTGCGGCAAAATTCAGCATTTGGTTCCATCTTCCCCAACCTTTAGTTGTTGAAAAGGATGGAAAAAGGATGGAACGGAAATTTTTCTCCGCATAGCAAAAAAACTGTCTTCGAATCATGGAATAGGATGTACATCAGACTGCGTGGTTTGCAACTAAAAATTAGGTCTTCGGATTGGAGGTTGAAATTTTTCAACCAACTTAAAAATTTCCAACACTTTCGCAGAATCGGAACTCCGCCCAATATTTTTTTTATCAAGTCGGATTTGAGCCCAATTTTTGGATAGAATCGGAATTGCGCAATTTTTTACACTAGACAGATTACGGAATCCAATCGGTTTTCGTTAGGTTCGTAACCCACGATATCTAACCAAATCTAACCTAATCTAAACCACCTAACCAAAACTGCGCTAACACATCCAATCAGATGCCATTCCGCTTGCACAGTCCCGATGAGACCTAAAAATTAGACTCAGTTCCGATTCGACAAAAAAAATTAGGCTCAGTTCCGATTCGATCCAATAAATTTGGCGCAGTTCCGGTTCGGTCCAAAGAATAAGGCTCAGCCTGATTCGATCCATTTCCATGTGGTGTCAAATTTATTCGCTGAGCAATGTTTGCGACCCAATTCTAGCAGTGTCATGACAAGTAGATGCAAAAATCGATGTTAGAATCAGAAATGGCGTTCCGCATTCGGGTTACGTGGCAGCTGAGGCGGAATGGCTGGTCTATCTGGCCAGCGCATGGCTCATGTAGAAATGTACGTCCTACTTCCGTTCACTATTGACTTCAGCTTAGAGGAGGAGAGATCTCCACGAGATAAAAAAATGTTTTATAATCTAGATAACGTTCTGCCACTCTAATTCGAAAATAGATTTTAAAATTGATTTGTGAACTATTTAACATTCAGTCACCCTGATGAATAAGAATCTACCGCGACGGCAATACGCAAAAGGCCCCAGCACAATGTGGCAAGTTAATTCTAAAACACTTAAGCAATAGCAGTAGAACAGGGGAGTAATATACGCACATAAAATGCATGGCCAGAATCATTCAAGAAAGCGAAGCTGAACAGGCAGCGGTGTCAGAATCCCTAGAGACAGTGAGAAACGAAATAGCGGCGTTTTCAGATCAGCGAAAGACGAACCGAATTTTGTGCTGAGACAGTCAGCAGAAGGGGAAGGGTGACAAAAAATAACAGCGTAGGCAGAATAACAAAAGGCCCAGCAGCTGGGTGGCCCACGCTATTCAATAGAAGGGCAAGAAGCGGAAGGGAGGCAAGACATAACAGCTTTGGCAAAACAATCAAGGGCTCAGCAGCAGAAAGTCCTAAGACAGTCAGTAAAAGAGGAATGCAAGAAAGAAATAACAGCTTTGGTATGGTACCCAAAGGTTCCGCTATAAGATGGCCCAAGACAGCAAGTAAAAGAGGAAGGGAGCCAAAAAATAACAGCCTTGGTAGATTAACCAAAGGCCCAGCAGCAGGATGGCCCAAGACAGTCAGTAGAAGAGGGAGGGTAGCAAAGAATAACAGTCTTGGTAGAATAACGAAAGGCTCTGCAGCCGTAGGGGCCAAAACAGACGTCAGAAGTGGAACGGAAACAAGAAATAAGAGCCACGGTAGAATAATCAAAGGCTCAGCAACAGGTTGGCCCAACGCAGTCAGTAGGAGAGGAAGAGAGCTTAGAAATGAGAGCCTTGGAAGATTAATCAAAGGTTCAGCAGCAGGAAGGCCTAAGACGGTCAGTAAAATAGGAATGGAAACAAGAAATAACAGCCTTGGAATGACAACCAAAGGATCAGCTGAAAGGAGGCCCAAGACAATCAGTAGAAGAGGAAGAGTGACAAAAAATAACAACCTTGGAATAGCCAAAGGCCCAGACGCAGGATGTCCGAAGACGGTCAATAGAAGAGGAAGGGTGACAAACAATAACAGCCTTGGTAGAATTGTGAAAGGCTCATCAGCAGGATGGCTCAGGAGAGTCAGCAGTGGAGGAATGGAGGCAAGGGTTAACAGCCCTGGTAGACTAATCAAAGACTCAGCAGCAGGACGAGCCAAGATATTTAGTAGTAGTGGTAGTGAAGTAAGATATAACAGACTTGGAAGAAAAATCAAAGGCTCAGTAGCAGGTCGGCCCATCGGAGTCAGTAGAAGAGGAAGGGAGACTAGAAAAAATAACAGCCTCGGTATAACCAAAGGATCAGCTGCAGGATTACCCAAGGCATTCAGTAGCAGTGGAATGGAGACAAAAGATAACAGCCTTGGCAAGGTAATGAAAGGCTCAGCGGTAGAAAAACCCAAGAATGTCAGAAAAAGAGGAAGGGTGGTTAAAATTAACAGTGCCGGCAGAATAATCATATGCTCAGCGGTAATATGGCTTAAGACGGTCTGTAGAGGAGCCAGAGAGACAAGAGATAACACCCTTGGTAGGATAATAAAAGGCTCAGCAGAAGGTTGCCCAAAGACTGTCAGTAGAAGAGGAAGGGAGACTAAAAATATCAGCCTCGGTATAACTAAAGGATCAGCTGCAGGATTACCCAATGCATTCAATAGCAGTGGAATGGAGACAAAAGATAACAGCCTTGGCAATGTAATGAAAGGCTCAACGGTAGATAAACCCAAGAATGTCAGAAAAAGAGGAAGGGTTGTTAAAATTAACAGTGCCGGTAGAATAATCATATGCTCAGCGGTAATATGGCTTAAGACGGTCTGTAGAGGAGCCAGCGAGACAAGAAATAACAACCGTGGTAGAATCATAAATGGTTCAGCAGAAGGTTGTCCAAATACGGTCAGTAGAAGGGGAAGGGAGACTAGAAATATCAGCCTCGGTACAATAACCAAAGGATCAGCTGCAGGATTACCCAAGGCATTCACGAGCAATGGAATGGAGACAACAGATAAAAGCCTTGGCAAGGTAATGAAAGGCTCAGCGGCAGAAAAACCCAAGATTGTCAGAAAAACAGGAAGAGAGGTTAAAAATAACAGTGTTGGCAGAATAATCAAATGTTCAGCGGTAATGTGACTTAAGACGGTCTGTAGAGGAGCCAGCGAGACAAAAAATAGCAACCGTGGTAGAATCATAAAAGGTTCAGCAGAAGGCTGTCCCAATACGGTCAGTAGAAGAGGAAGGGAGACTAGAAATATCAGCCTCGGTATAACTAAAGGATCAGCTGCAGGATTACCCAATGCATTCAGTAGCAGTGGAATGGAGACAAAAGATAACAGCCTTGGCAATGTAATGAAAGGCTCAGCGGTAGATAAACCCAAGAATGTCAGAAAAAGAGGAAGGGTTGTTAAAATTAACAGTGCCGGTAGAATAATCATATGCTCAGCGGTAATATGGCTTAAGACGGTCTGTAGAGGAGCCAGCGAGACAAGAAATAACAACCGTGGCAGAATCATAAAAGGTTCAGCAGAAGGTTGTCCAAATACGGTCAGTAGAAGGGGAAGGGAGACTAGAAATATCAATCTCGGCACAATAACCAAAGGATCAGCTGCAGGATTACCCAAGGCATTGAGTAGCAGTGGAATGGAGACAACAGATAAAAGCCTTGGCAAGGTAATGAAAGGCTCAGCGGCAGAAAAACCCAAGATTGTCAGTAAAACAGGAAGAGAGGTTAAAAATAACAGTGTCGGCAGAATAATCAGATGTTCAGTGGTAATGTGGCTGAAGACGATCTGTATAGGGGCCAGCGAGACAAGAAATAACAGCCTTGGCAGAATCATAAAAGGTTCAGCAGAAGGTTGTCCAAATACGGTCAGTAGAAGGGGAAGGGAGACGACTAGAAATATCAACCTCGGCACAATAACCAAAGGATCGGCTGCAGGATTACCCAAGGCATTCAGTAGCAGTGGAATGGCGACAAACGATATCAGCCTTGGAAAGGTAATGATAGGCTCAGTGGCCGAAAACCCCAAGATTGTCAATAAAACAGGAAGAGAGGTTAAAAATAACAGTGTTGGCAGAATAATCAGATGTTCAGTGGTAATGTGGCTTAAGACGATCTGTATAGGGGCCAGCGAGACAAGAAATAACAGCCTTGGCAGAATCATAAAAGGTTCAGCAGAAGGTTGTCCAAATACGGTCAATAGAAGGGGAAGGGAGACTAGAAATATCAACCTCGGCACAATAACCAAAGGATCGGCTGCAGGATTACCCAAGGCATTCAGTAGCAGTGGAATGGAGACAACAGATAAAAGCCTTGGCAAGGTAATGAAAGGCTCAGCGGCAGAAAAACCCAAGATTGTCAGTAAAACAGGAAGAGAGGTTAAAAATAACAGTGTCGGCAGAATAATCAGATGTTCAGTGGTAATGTGGCTTAAGACGGTCTGTATAGGGGCCAGCGAGACAAGAAATAACAGCCTTGGTAGAATCATAAATGGTTCAGCAGAAGGTTGTCCAAATACGGTCAGTAAAAGGGGAATGGAGACTAGAAATATCAGCCTCGGTACAATAACCAAAGGATCAGCTGCAGCATTACCCAAAGCATTCAGTAGCAGTGGAATGGCGACAAACGATATCAGCCTTGGCAAGGTAATGATTGGTTCAGCGGCAGAAAACCCCAAGATTGTCAGAAAAGAGGAAGGGAGGTGAAAAATAACAATGCGGGAAGAACAACCAAATGTTCAGCGGTAATATGGCTTAAAAGGGTCTGTAGAGGAGCCAGCGAGAGAAAAAATAACAACCTTGGTAGAATAATAAAAGGCTCAGCAGAAAGGTGTCCAAAGACTGTCAGTAGAAGAGGAAGGGAAGCAAGAAATAACAGACCAGGTCCAACAATCAAAGACTCAGCAGCAGGAAGGCCCACAACCGACAGTAGAGGAGGTAGGACTGCGAGAAATAACAGTCTAGGTAGAATAACCAAAGGCTCAGAAGCAGGATGACCAAAGACAGGGAGAAGAAGAGGTATGGAGGCAAGAAATAACAAGCTTGGTAAAATAATCAAAGGATCAGCAGCAAGATGGCCCAAAACAGTCTGTTGAAAAGGAAGGTGGGCAATAAACAACAGCCTTGGAAGAAGAAGAAACGGCTCAAAAATAGGAAGGCTCAAGACAATCAGGAGAAGAGGAGGGATGGCTAGAAATAGCAAACGTGATAGATTAAGTAAAGGCTCAGCAGCTGGATGGCCAAACACAGTCAGTAACTGAGGAAAGAAAGTAATCAATAATAGCCTTGGTAGGGTGGTTAAAAGATCAGCAACAGGATGGCCCAAGACAGTTAGTAAAAGTGGTAGAGAGGTAATAGATAGCAGCCTTGGCAAGGTAGTGAAAGGCTCAGCAGCAATATTACCCAAGATTGTCAGAAAAAGAGGAAGGGAGTAAAAAAATAAAAGTGTCGGCAGAATGATCAAATGTTCAGCGGTAATAAGGCTTAGTGCGGTCTGTAGAGGAGGAAGCGAGGCAAAAAGTAACAACCGTGGAAGAACAATATAAGGCTCAACAGCGGGAAGGCCAGCAAGAAATATCAGGTTTGGCAGAGAAATCAAAGTCTCAGCAACAGGAAGGTTCAACATGGTGAGTTGAAGAGGAATGAGGGCAAGAAATAACAACCTTGATAGATGAAACAAAGGCTCAGCAGCAACATGGCCCAAGACAGTTAGTAACATAGGAATGAAGGCTGTAAATAACAGTCTTGGTAGAATTATCAAAGGCTCAGCAGCAGGAAGACCCAAGACCGTAAGTAAAAGGGGAACGATAGCAAAATATAACAGCCTCGGTAGAACAAGCATAGGATCAGCAGCTGGATTAACCAACACATTCTGGAGAAGAGGAAGGGCGGCAACAAATACCAGACTTGGCAAATTAATCAGAGGCTCAGCAGCAGGGAGCCCGAATACAGTCAATAGGAGTGGAAGGGAGACACGAAATAACAGCCTTGTTAGAGAAGTCAAAGGCACGGCAGCGGGATGGCCCAAGACAGTCAGTAATAGATGTATGGGAGCAAGAAATAAAAGCCGCGGTAGAATAATCAAAGGTTCAGCGGCAGTGCGGCCCAAGACAGTCAATAGAAGAGGAAAGAAGGCGAGAAATAACAGTCTTGGGAGAATAGTCAAAGGTTCAGCGACGGTACGGCCCAAGACAGTCAGTAGAAAAGGTAGCGAGGCAAGTACGAAGAGTCTTGGTAGTATTATCAAAGGCTCAGCTGCCGAATTCCCCATGGCACTAAGCAGTAGAGGTACGAAGGCAAGAAATCTCGGTAGAATAATCAAAGTTTCAGCTGCCGGAGCGCCCAGAAGAGACAGAAGTAGAGGCAGAGAGACAAGAAATAATACCCTTGGTAGAATAATTAAAGGCTCAGCAGCAGGAAGGCCCAAGACCGTGAGTAAAAGAGGAACGATAGCAAAATATAACAGCCTTGGTAGAACAAGCATAGGATCAGCAGCTGGATTGACCAACACATTCTGGAGAAGAGGAAGGGCAGCAACAAATACCAGACTTGGCAAATTAGTCAGAGGCTCAGCAGCAGGGAGCCCGAATACAGTCAGTAGGAGAGGAAGGGAGACACGAAATAACAGCCTTGTTAGAGAAGTCAAAGGCACGGCAGCGGGATGGCCCAAGACAGTCAGTAATAGATGTATGGGGGCAAGAAATAAAAGCCGCGGTAGAATAATCAAAGGTTCAGCGGCAGTGCGGCCCAAGACAGTCAATAGAAGAGGAAGGAAGGCGAGAAATAACAGTCTTGGGAGAATAGTCAAAGGTTCAGCGACGGTACGGCCCAAGACAGTCAGTAGAATAGGTAGCGAGGCAAGTACGAAGAGTCTTGGTAGTATTATCAAAGGCTCAGCTGCCGAATTCCCCATGGCACTAAGCAGTAGAGTCACGAAGGCAAGAAATCGCGGTAGAATAATCAAAGTTTCAGCTGCCGGAGCGCTCAGGAGAGACAGAAGTAGAGGCAGAGAGACAAGAAATAATACCCTTGGTAGAATAATCAAAGGCTCAGCAGCAGGAAGGCCCAAGACCGTCAGTAAAAGAGGAACGATAGCAAAATATAACAGCCTTGGTAGAACAAGCAAAGGATCAGCAGCTGGATTGACCAACACATTCTGTAGAAGAGGAAGGGCGGCAACAAATACCAGACTTGGCAAATTATTCAGAGGCTCAGCGGCAGGGAGCCCGAATACAGTCAGTAGGAGAGGAAGGGAGACACGAAATAACAGTCTTGTTAGAGAAGTCAAAGGCACCGCAGCGGGATGGCCCAAGACAGTCAGTAATAGATGTATGGGGGCAAGAAATAAAAGCCGCGGTAGAATAATCAAAGGTTCAGCAGCAGTACGGCCCAAGACAGTCAGTAGAAGAGGAAGGAAGGCGAGAAATAACAGTCTTGGGAGAATAGTCAAAGGTTCAGCGACGGTACGGCCCAAGATAGTCAGTAGAAAAGGTAGCGAGGCAAGTACTAATAGCCTTGGTAGTATTACCAAAGGCTCAGCTGCCGAATTCCCCATGGCACTAAGCAGTAGAGGTACGATGGCAAGAAATCTCGGTAGAATAATCAAAGTTTCAGCTGCCAGAGCGCCCAGGAGAGACAGAAGTAGAGGCAGAGAGACAAGAAATAACACCCTTGGCAGAATAATCAAAGGCTCAGCAGCAGGAAGGCCCAAGACCGTAAGTAAAAGAGGAACGATAGCAAAATATAACAGCCTTGGTAGAACAAGCAAAGGATCAGCAGCTGGATTGACCAACACATTCTGGAGAAGAGGAAGGGCAGCAACAAATACCAGACTTGGCAAATTAGTCAGAGGCTCAGCAGCAGGGAGCCCGAATACAGTCAGTAGGAGAGGAAGGGAGACACGAAATAACAGCCTTGTTAGAGAAGTCAAAGGCACGGCAGCGGGATGGCCCAAGACAGTCAGTAATAGATGTATGGGGGCAAGAAATAAAAGCCGCGGTAGAATAATCAAAGGTTCAGCAGCAGTGCGGACCAAGACAGTCAGTAGAAGGGGAAGGAGGGTGACAAATAACAGTCTCGGTAGAATAACCAAAGGTTCAGCGAAGGTACGGCCCAAGACAGTTAGTAGAAAAGGTAGCGAGGCAAGTACCAATAGCCTTGGAAGGATTATCAAGGGCTCAGCTGCCGAATTCCCCATGGCACTAAGCAGTACAGGCACGATGGCAAGAAATCTCGGTAGAATAATCAAAGTTTCAGCTGCCGGAGCGCCAAGGAGAGACAGAAGTAGAGGCAGAGAGACAAGAAATAATACCCTTGGTAAAATAATCAAAGGCTCGGCAGCAGGAAGGCCCAAGGTTGTAAGTACAAGAGGAACGATAGCAAAATATAACAGCCTTGGTAGAACAATCAAAGGATCAACAGCTGGATTGACCAACACATTCTGCAGGAGAGGAAGGGTGGCAACAAATAACAGACTTGGCAAATTAATCATAGGATCAGCAGCAGGGAGCCCGAATACAGTCAGTAATAGAGGAAGGGAGACATGAAATAACAGCCTTGTTAGAGAAGTCAAAGGCACGGCAGCGGGATGACCCAAGACAGTCAGTAATAGATGTAGGGGGGCAAGAAATAAAAGCCGCGGTAGAATAATCAAAGGTTCGGCAGCAGTACGGCTCAAGACAGTCAATAGAAGTGGAAGATTTGCAAGAAATAATAGCGTTGGATGGGTCGTTAAAGTCCTTGTGGCAGGATGGCCCAGTAAAAAAGGAAGGGAGGCAGTAAATAACAGTCTCGGTAGAATACTCACAGGCTCAGAAGCAGGATGCACCAAGATTGTCTGTAGAAGTGGAACGGAGGCAAGAACTAACAACCTTAGTAGAATTGTGAAAGGCTCAGCAGCCAGATGACCCAAAACTGTCCGTAGCAGAGGAACGGATGGAATAAATAGCAGCCTTGTAAGAGTAATAAAAGGTGCAGAAGATATATGACCCAAGACAGTCAGTAGAAGAGGAAGGGACACAAGAACTAACAGCCTTGGCAGAATTGACAGAGGATCACCAACAGGAGGGCCCAAAACAATCTGTTGGAAAGGAAGAGAAGCAAGTAGTAACAACCTTGGTAGAATAATCAACGGCTCAACAGCAGGTTGAACCAAAGCAGTCTGTAGGAGAGGTAAGGAGGCAAGAAATAATAGTCCTGGAAGAATAATCAAAGGCGCAACGGCAGGATGGCGCACGACAGTCAGCAAAAGAGGAAGGGTGGCAAGAAATATTACACTTGGTAGAATAAAAGGCTCAACAGCAAGATACCCTAAAACAGTCTGTAGAAAAGAAAGGGATGCAAATAAAAACAGCCTTGGAAGAATAATCAAAGGCGCAGAAGCAAGATGGCCCATGACAGTCAGTAGAAGAGGAAGGGCGACTGAAAATAGCAGCCTTGGCAGAATTGTCAAAGGATCGCCAACAGGAAGCATTAAGACAGTCGATAGGAAAGGAAGGGAAGCAAGTAGTAACAACCTTGGCAGACTATTCAAAGACTCAGCAGCAGGTAGGCCCAAAACAGTCGGCAGAAGAGGTAAGGAGGAAAGAAATAGCAGCCTTGGAAGAATAATCAAAGGTGCAGCAGCAGGTACGCCCAAGAGACTCAGTAAAACAGGAAGGGAGGCATGAAGTATCAATCTTGGTATAGTCATCAAAGCATAGGTAAGTGTTAGGACCAAGAGAGTCAGTAAAAGAGGACGGGAGGCAAGACTTATCAGAATGGGTGTCATCAAAAGTTCGGCAGTGGGTAGACCCAACAGAGTCGGTAGAAGAGGAAGTGGGGCTTGCAATAACAGCCTTGGGAGAATACTCAAAAGGAAAAGGATCATCAATGGATCACCAGCAGTAGGGCCCAAAACGGTTTGAGGAAGTGAAGCAAGAAGTAACAACCTTGGTAGAATCATAAAAGGCACAGCAGGAAGCGTGCCCAAGACAGTTTGTAGAAGTGGAAAGGAGGCAATGAATAACAGTCTTGGAAGAATAATCAAAGGCCCAGCAGCAGGATGAGCCAAGAGAGTCAGTAAAAGAGGAAGGGAGGCAAGAGATATCAGACTTGGTAGAATATTCACAGGCTCAAGAGCAGGGAAGCCCAATACCGTCAGTAAAATAGGAAGAGAGACACGAAATAACAGTCTCGGAAGAATTTTCAAAGGCTCAGTAGCAGGATGACCCAAAACAGTCAGTAGAAGGCGAAGGGTAGCAAAAAATAAAAGCCTTGGTATAATGATCAATGGCTCCACAGCAGGATGGCCTAACCCAGTCAGCAGCAGAGGGAGGAAAGCAGGGAATACAAGCCTTCGTAGAATAATCAAAGGCGCAGCAGCAGGATGGCTGATTACTGTTAATAGATCAAGCAGGGGGGCAAATAATAACAGCCTGGGAAGAGTAGTGAAAGGCTCAACAACAGAATGAACCAAGAGAGTTAGTGGTAGAGGAACTGAGGCAATAAGTAGCAGACTTGGCAGAGTGATGAAAATTTCAGCAGCAGAACGGCCCAAGAAAGTCAGTAGAGGAATAAAGGAGGTAAGCGTTAACAACCGTGGAAGATCTGCCAAAGGCCCAATAGCAAGATAGCCCAAGAAAGGCACTAGAAGAGGAAGGGAGGTAAGAGATAACAGGATTGGAAGAACAGTCAAAGGTCCAGCAGAAGGATATCCCAAGGCAGTCGGTAGAACGGGAAGGTAAACGAGAAATAACAGTCTGGGAAGACTAATCAAAGGCTCAGCAGCAATGTGGCCCAAGACAGTTAGTAGAATGGGAAGGGAAGCAATAAATAACAGCCTTGGCAGAATAGCAAATGGCTCAGCAGCTGAATGTCCCAATCCAGTCAACAGAAGAGGAAGGGAGACAAGAAATGAGAGTCTGGGCAGAATATTGAAAGACTCAGCAGCTGAATGGGCAAAGACAGCCAGTAAAAGAAGAGGGGAGATGAGAAATAAGAGCCTTGGTAGAATAACCAAAGAACCAGCAGCAGCATGGCGTAAGGCAGTCAGTAGTAGAGGAATGGAGACATGAAATAACATCCTTGGTAGATATAGCACAAGCCCGGTAAAAGGATGTAGTAAGACAGGCAACATTAGGGGCATTGAAGCACGATATAACAGCCTTAGTAGAACAACCAAAGGCACAGCAGCAGGGAGGCCCATGATTATCTGCTGAAGAGGAAGTGAGGCAAGAATTGGCAGCCTTGTTAGACTCATCAAAGGCTCAACTCCAGCCTGGACCAAACCAGTCAGCTGAAGAGGAAGGGAGGCAAGAAATGACAGCGTTGTTAGAACAGTCAAGGGATCAGCAGCAGGAAGGCCTATGACAGGAGGTACAATAGGAAAGACAAGAGGGAGTAGTGGAGGTATCATCATAGCGGACGGTGCTAGAAAATTATGAGCCATTACAGGCAACGGAACAGGAGGAATCTGTAACAACAATGGGAGAAAACTAAAAGGCGCAAGTGCATGGGGACCTATTAAAGCACCTTCTACTGCCTGTCTCCGGTAAAGAGAATGAACTTCATCATCCGAAGACGATGATAAAAATGGTACACCAGAATTGTCAGTTATCTTTAACTGGTTTCCTAATGAATTCTTCTCAATTGCATTAGCAGGGTAACCGTAATTAGAAAGAATAGGAGGTTGCCCCATAAAAAAATCAGTCAGTGAACTAGAGTCTAGATCTCCGATGGATCGTTCCGGCATCTCCTTAGCAGCAGCACCGAGGCTGGAGAAATTGGAGAACAGGATCCCCTTGAAAATATCAGCCAGTCCCTCCTTCTTGGCCTCTACATCACCCATAGATCTTTTCGACATTCCGTCGGTGTTAGCACCGATGCTAGAGAAATTAGAATGAAGTGGTGCTTTGAAAATATCTGTTAGTACCGTTATCATGATGTCTTGTGAGCCCATAGATCTCGTAATTCTATCACGATCAGAATCGAAGTTGGAGATGATAGAGATAAGTGCTCCTTTGAAAATGTCGGTCAGTCTCTTCATCATGGCATCAAGATCTCCCATTGATCTCTTCGATGTTCCGTCAAAATCAGCACCGAAGCTGGAGAATGGAGTAAGAAGTGGGCGTATGAAAATATCGATTAGTCGCTTAATCATGGCGCCCAGATCTCCAATTTCCCTCTCCGACATTCCTCCGACTTCAGATCCTTGGACAGATACAGCCTGTAAAAGTGCAGCCCTCAGAATCTCGAGAAGATCTTTCGTCACCGCACCAGGGTCTTCGATGGTCCTTTTCTCGAATCTGTTTCCGGTAGCCATTGTCGCCGTCTTGAGTGGAATTGCCACAATGTCGAGATAGTTATCAGATGATCGCCTTCCAATTTCTGCAGCGTTGTTTGGATGGGCCGATGGAAGAAATTCATCAAGATCTCTCATCTTGGATATTTGACCACCGGATGACCTAGGGTCAATTCCATCGTCGTCGATTTCAAACACAGCGGAATCTGACTCCAGTGGGCCCTTTATCATGTCCAGAAAACTCTTCGGCATCTCTTCCAGCCCACCAAAAGACCTCTTTGACATGACATTGGCAGCTGACCCAAAATGATTGGTGTGAAATTCATGGAACCTTTTTGGTCCATCGCCATCGTCGTCTTCAATCACCTGGAAATTTTAATGTGAAAAAGTTTCATTTCAAGCGATTGATATGGGCCCTAACAGATAAACTACGCAGAATTAAGGATCAATATCGTCTCGAAAGTGACGAATAAAGGATTTGTGTTGCGCATAATTCCAAACGCAAACCAAAATCAACCCAACTTGACCTAACCTGTCCTATCCTAACCTAACCTATACTAACCTACCCAACCTAACCTAAACCTAACCTATCCAAAAGTTGATTTTCGTCGGGAACTACTTTCCGCGAGATTTTTTGGACGTTCCGAAAATTAAACGTTCTTCCGCGCACCCCATATTTTCTTGAATGGAAAGACGGAATGAGCAGACGTCTTCGTGGTATGTCGCTGTCATTAATTTTACATCACTCCTGGCAGGGTTATCCCCTTATCGGTGCCCCCAGGCCCAATTTCAAATCAATCGTCCCCACTGACTGGCGATGTGCGCTGATAACGCCTATACCGAAGTCGGGAACTTCAATCGATCCTGCAAATTACAGACCAATATCGCTGACATGCATCTGTTGCAAGATTTTAGAGCATATAATTTTCTCCAACATATTTGCGCACCTAAATAATTACAATTTGTTGACCAATATCCAACATGGATTTCGGAGAGGTTTGTCATGTGAGACACAGCTGCTCCAGTTTTTCCATGACCTTGCTCGGTCCGTTGACAAGCTGAAGCAGGTCGATGCCGTATTTTTGGATTTTAGCAAGGCCTTTGACAAAGTACCACACATGCGTTTAGTTAAAAAGCTGATGAGCTACAATCTAGATGGGAACTGCACACTGTGGCTTGCAAACTATCTGAAGGACAGATCTCAGGAGGTTGTGGTCAATGGTGAGAAGTCTAGCCCTTGCAGGGTGACATCGGGAGTACCCCAGGGTACCGTCCTGGGGCCGTTGCTTTTTCTCCTATATATTAACGATCTTTCTGCGCATCTACAGTGCAATGTGAGACTGTTTGCTGATGATTGCGTTATATATGGGGTAATTAACGATCAACAAGATTGTGAGATTTTGCAGAAGGATATAAACGCCGCTTGTGACTGGGCTTCCCTCTAGCAGATGGAATTTAACGTCAACAAGTGTGAAACGGTTTCATTCTGTAGAAAGAAAACTTCCATTGACTTCGCCTACAAAATAAATGGCAAAGATCTTCAGTCAAAAGGTGATTATAAATACCTTGGAGTTACCTTGAATGCCGATCTGGGGTGGTCCAAACACATTGGAAATATCTCCAAGAGAGGACTGTCCACTGTTGGATTTATAAAGAGGAACCTCATTGGCTGCCCTGAAAGCGTCAAGCTTTTGGCATATAAATCCTTGGTGCGCCCCCAACTGGAGTACGGTTGTTCGGTCTGGCACCCCGTGCAGGCGAATCTCACTCACCAGCTTGAAAGGGTTCAGCGAATTGCCGTCAGGTTTATTTGCTCGAACTACGACAGGGGTGCCAGCGTCACAGCTATGCTTGAGCAACTTGACTTACAGCAGTTGGCTATCCGGAGAAAGGCATCAAGGTTGACTATCTTACACAAAATATTGTCTAAGAAGCTTTGCTTTGAACTGCCGAGCGATGTCGAATTTTCTTGGGATGTTGCCAACAAGCGCCCCAATCCCAACATTCAGGCATGTCTTAGCGCATTCAAATGCATACGCAAGTTCATTTTTCCCGGATGCTGTTCGGCTTTGGAATAAGCTTCCGGGAGCAATAACCGCACTTGAATGCGCAGAAAAATTCCGGCTCGAAGCAACGCACTTCATTGAGAGAAATCTCGACCTGCAACAATGAGCGGACATGCTTTCTTAGCAGATATCAAAACACATGCCACAGGCCGGTGCCGTTAGCATGTTAATAATAATAATAATAATAATAATAATAATAATAATAATAATAATAATAATAATAATAATAATAATAATAATAATAATAATAATAATAATAATAATAATAATAATAATAATAATAATAATAATAATAATAATAATAATAATAATAATAATAATAATAATAATAATAACCCACCCGACCTGGTATCTGTCTTTTGACAGATTTTTCCACCTCCCCGTGGTGGGTGGGGGGCAACGTATGTTGGTGACTGATTTGACATTGGCACCACCACGGTCACCGACGCCCTGAGGCAAATGGAGGTAGGGTGGGACAGCTGACCTCGCGGCCAAATAGCCTCTTGGATAGGTGAACGGGCAAGAGATTGGCTGTGTCTGCCGTCCCGGCGGCCAAGCAACCTCTTGGACAGGTGAACGGGCAAAGGGACGCTTCCAGATTATTCCTCAGGGTCCTGATGACTCCGGCGGCCAATGAGTCCCTTGGATGGACGAACGGGCAAAGGAGGATGGGATACGGCTAAGAGAACCAGAACCCCGCGCTTGTCCCGACTTGTCGGAAGTATCCCGTGTGGCCGGCGGGGGCGCGAGGACCCAATAGACAGGCTCCCGTAAGTGGGTTGACGGCTCGCCACGGTGTAAAGTTGTTCCTAACACAAAAACAAAGAGAAAACGGACGGACCCTTTGGTATCAAACCCCGACAGGTGCCGTACTACGCCTGTGCCTGGATCCGACGGGGATGTGCAAACACCCCCTGAGGTTACTGACCCCCATTTGGAAACTGAACCCCACAACCCCGGTGAACAAGCGCCAGACCACCAGGCGCCCCCTGTTGACAGTGCTTCGGCAGCGGCTTCGGCCACTTCGCTTCCGACCACCAAAGCA
>JASGXE010007875.1:0-31741 GCA_030068105.1 Sinentomon sp. SZTP_YWyxl
TCTGACGAGTATATCCCTTAATGAATACAGCGGACATTCAAACATGAGTTGCCCCTTGAGATAATTTCTCAACTGACACCCGCAAAATCGCTGGAGTAATGAATTTATACTGTGTAGCCCAAAAGTCTTTGGCCATTGGAAAAATGAAAATTTACTGTTTTACCACATTTTGTGAATTAAAACTTTTTCTAGCTCTAACCACGTCTCTCTACACTTTAATTGGAACAACATGTGCACATTTTGGGATGCCTAAAGTCTTTGGCCAGAGCAAAAAATTAAATTTGCTGTTTTCATCGTATTTTGTTATTTGTGACTTTTTCGAGCTCCCACCACAGATGTCACCACTTTATTGGGTGCTAAAATTTCCGATTGAAGTCTTGACATCCGTGGTTAGTGCTAGAAAAAGTGTCAGATCACAAAATATGATAAAAATAGCAAATTTACATTTTCCCTATGGCCAAAGACTTTGGGCTACCCTGTATGTTTGAGTGTATTTCCACCTCTCGATAATGGATTTCTGAAATGGAAATGGGTGCAGCTGGTGACATTACAAGAAGCCATGGCAGTGGCATTAAGAGTTCATCCTCCCGATATTTTTTAGATTTGAATGAGACATTCGATCGTGTCCCTCATGGCACAAAATGCTCCAGAAAATGGAAATTTTGGTTGTTCTCTTACCAACTTTGATGAGGATTACTTTGAAAAAATTGCACCAAAATGGCACTGATTTCGAAACCTCGTTGTGTTCGCTTCTTGAGGGCCACAAGGGGGTAACGGATCTCGTGTGTCTTATGCAGTCATAAAGATAATAATGGCTCCCTTACAGAATTAAATGGGCCCCATGTGCAAAATTCATTCGCTTTCATGCAATGCGGGTTGTGTTCTTTGAGAATGTCTGTTTTGTCTCGATGCCAGCTGGACCAATTCAAAGATGGATATTATTGAGGCTTGCGCCTTCCCTGGTGTATCTTTTCTCCAGGAGAACAATTAGTGTCAAGTGTAGCGAATACCTGAAGATGAATTTAATTTACGAAACCTGATGCCGGTAGCCGTTAGTGAAAGCATAATTCGGTGTCGTTCAGAACGGATAAACGTTGTCTCAGACGTGTTACTTGATGGTCTAAAAAATGTCAATCATTGCGTTTGACAACTTTTCCAAGACGACCTGCAAAAATCTGACAGCCCATATTTAACGCTGTTAAGAAGCTATTATTGTTTCTGCGACTGTACTTCTGTTACTGGACATGCGTATATTTGTAGCTGTGATTTACTCTTTCAGGTCCGTGCGTGGCTGGAGTTGTGGGCTTAAAAATGCCTCGCTATTGCCTGTTTGGAGATACGGTGAACACGGCAAGTAGAATGGAGTCAACAGGAGAACCGCTTAAAATACACATCTCAGAGAAGACGAAGCTGTTGCTCGATAAGACAGGAAACTACCATGTGGAAGAGAGAGGCTTAACTCCAATCAAGGTAAAAGAAACAATTTTTGGATTTCTTTCAAGTCTGAATTGCGATGTACTTTGCGATGTAACTGAGCCATTCAGAACACCCGGACCATCAGAGTTTTTTGTCAGACTTTTGAAGCACGGGCAATGTCATTCCCCATCTAGTAAGCGCCATTAAATGCATTCCTTCATGTAATGTGTTTTGCGGCGCATGAGAAATGGGGAATTACATTGCCCCGTGCTTGAAAAGTCTGAAGAAAATCTCCTATGGTCCGGTACTTGTACTACAGAAAGTAACTTTGCATGAGCCCAATATGGACTCAATTTTCACAATGACACTGTGTGAGAATACTCAATTCAGGGTAGGTTCCAATAAATTAAGAAGGAAGTAGCTATAATAATTAGCAAATATGAAGACGGAGGGATGACAGCCGATGGGGTTAATTATGGATTTTCCTCTCATCACATGGCAAAATGCGTGGCAAAATACGTACAAAATGCGTGGCAAAATGCGCACGAAATGCGTGGCAAAATACGGGCATTTTTCTGCTGAAAGTGAAAATAAATCTGTTCGCATTTGGCAATTTTCTCGCATTCAAAGATGGGATTTGTGGCCAGTGAGGTTGCATTTGGTGTCGAAAACTGTATTGTGACCACGAAATCAGCTTTGCACACAGATTGCGCCTGTTTAGATTGTATTGCAAAGCCTCCACGCTTCAGAAATTAAAGATCCTCTTTTTCACCGTGGTCAAAATCTGAACTAACTGAAAGCTTTGCTGCAATCTGGCGCTTTAATTTCTAGAGTTTCTAGAGAATTCCCAGATGAGTGTCTAGATAATTTCTATAGTTTCTAGAGAATTTCGAGAGTTTCTGGAGAATTTATGGAGTTTCTAGAGAATGTCTAGAGTTTCTGGAGAATTTCTAGAGTTTCTAGAGAATTTCTAGAGTTTCATGAGAACTTTGAGTTTCCGGAGAATTTCAAGAGTTTCTTCAGAATTTCTCGAATTTCTTGAGAATTTGTAGAGTTTCTTCTAGAGAATTTCTAGAGTTTCTAGAGAATTTCTAGAGTTTCTAGAGAATTTCTAGAGTTTCTGGAGAATTTCTAGAGTTTCTAGAGAATTTCTATAGTTTCTGGAGGATTTCTAGAGTAAAAGAAAGCAAAACAGTTTCAGAGGCAACAGCTAAATGGGAAAACACACATGACAACAGTATTTCCGTGACCACTGTGCAAGTTGCTGATTCGCATGAAATGATTAAAAAAGATCAGAATTTATTTTTATCTCTACAGTGAGGGCATCCATCACACGCTCTATTTTCCTTTCAGGGCAAAGGTGATATGAGGACTTTCTGGTTGCTGCAGGAGTATCAAAACACAAAAGCACTCCGATCATTGCAAGCAGCAGATCAAGCCCAACACGAGAACACTTCGATTGTGATAAACGACAATAATAATTATTTCAGATCTATCACCCCTGACCGATTTCTGCTTTATCCACCAGCTGCTGCTGCAAGAGACGAGGATAAAAGCAAACTAGGTTTGTTTGTCATTCGGCCGTACTCCCCGGATTGCAACTCACCCTCCTCAGGTTCAACTCAACAGCTATAATTCAACAGACAGATGCATCTTTCAATGCAACAATGGAAAAGCAATAAGCGTTGTGCATATAGAAATGAAATTTTCGCAACACAAATCTATCTATCCATTGAATTGACTATTTGGTTTAACCTCAGGGTGAGTTACAGTTACAGTGGGGAATACGGCCAATTGTGTGCTACCCTGGGCCAAATCCTCTTGCCATCCTTCAACCTTTAACATTGGCATTCAAAACCGAAATAAAGGATGTTATTGGTTTTTGATAAGGGCATTTGGCAATATCAAAGCGAAAGAAAAAGGAGACAGAGAGCGAGAGAGAGAGAATGAGAAAGAGAGCGAAAGATCGAAAGAGAGTCAGAGACGGAGAGAGAGAAGAGAGAGAGGGGGAAAGAAAGATAGATGGGGAGTGAAGAAAGAGGGAGAGATATTGCTGAAGAAAACAGAGCGATGATTTGTCTTGCCTACTGAAATGGAAACCCGTGAATTCTTCTGGACCTCATTGCATCTTTTTCTTCCGAATATTGCGATCTGGAGAATAAAAAATTGTCGGGCACGAAGAGCCACTGAATGTCCTTCTCTTGCAGGGTAGGCTCCGTGCCACTTGATGGTGTCATCCCTGGGAAATTTTGTTGTCATAACACTTGGGCATTCATCCTCCTTACAGGATTGGTTTTGAAATAAACCATGGCCTGAAGTTATTCTTGTGAAAATGTAAACATGTCCTTGTGATTGAAAACAATTGGAACACGAGCTTGAAGCTTGAACAGGTTCTTTAAAATACTGCTCTTCGTTTCCTTATAGTTTCTCTATATTTCATCATGTGCCTTTAACTTGTCTGTACACAAGATTGAGGGAGGAAACTCCGAAAATATAAAATATGATTTGAGTAACACCTTATGTATTTTCATATTTTCGAATTCTTTTCTTCCATGAAGGGTTGGTCCCTGCAAAGAAACTGACCCCGACTATACAGTTCCAGACGGGTCCCTTGATAATGCAGCGAACACTTTCCAACCCGGTTCCATGGAAAAGTGGCTCAGAACTGCTGATACATCACCAGCCACCGACGAAGCCATCGCCTGCGATAAACAAGCTGGTCTCTTTCCAGTTGAGTCTGACGCCGAAATGCCTGAGGACCCTGTCCGTTGGTCACCAGAGGAAGCTGAGGAAGTACAGGAATTCGTACTTGAGTCCTTCGCCGACGCAATACGCGCTGCTGGAAAGGATGGGATTCGAGCACCAACCTGAATTCGGGTGGTCAAACAGGCACTCCACATCGTTGCAAAACCTGCAGAAGGACAACACTAGACAATCACCTAACTGGGCAGCAAACACTTGACGACTTTGGGCAGAGAAATCGTAAGTATGCACCGTACCACCTTTCTGCATAGTTTTCTATTTCCTGATTAGTGTTTTTTTCATTGTCAACTTGCATATCACTGTGCATTTTGTGAAAGAGTTTGCCGTTTTTAAGGGACCGGTGATTGGGGCAGAACGAACTGAGGCAGAAGTGGATTGAGGCAGGATTTTTCAATTTTTGGAGGCTGATTTTTTTTTAATTCTCCGGGTTAGGTTAGATCAGGTTCTGTTAAGTTAAGTTAGGACAGGTGTAAGCAACCACCTCCATGCAAAAACTCCCTCTAAAACTCCCTCCTTTGTCCAATTCTACCTCAGTCCATTCTGCATCAGTCCACTTCTGCCTCAGTCCGTTCTATCCTAGTCCCCCGATCCGTTTTTAATGATTCTCCTGTGAATCAAAGAATCGGAAGTAATTTTGAGATCAAACATTACAAAAAGCATGCCTTGAGCCAATGTGTGCCAACATGGGCCTTAATTTGAAGCTAACAGCCAACAAGACAAGAACTTTACATAAAATGGATCTACGAAGTAGAAATTGTAGTGTTATAGATCTTTGAAGGGAAGAGTTAACAAGACGAGACTAAAAAGGTTCGAGTAACTCAAAAACATTTTACACATACGAATAGATTGCCGACGGAGAATTTGTAGTGTATACACTCTAAACACGAAGTACAGTTTGGAACACTATATTTTAACATGGGCTTAGATTGGAAGTGTTCTTTTAAGAACACTTGATCTGTTATTGGAACACACTGTGTGTTCCATTTCCACCGATTTGGAACACATACGGGTGTTCAAATCGTGTGTTCCAAATCTGTGACAGGAATGTCACAGATTTGAAACACTCAGTGTTTTCCATAAAGAACACATCAAGTGTTCCACAAATGTTCTTAAAAGAAGTTAAACAATAGCCCTTCCTTTGCGGGATCTCGATTTGCTGGCTGAGAAATTCTTTCCAATTTTGGTCACAGTTCGATAAACGACATTTGTCAATTGCGTCACAACTCTAACCCTTTCATACGTGAGATGGCCCGAACGGTTTACCTTATTTCTGTCCAAAACTCCCTGCCTTTCTCCGAGTTTTCCAACCCCTCACGGCAGGACGGAGTTATCGGTTGACCAAGAATCAGGTGTTGGTGGGAAACATATACACATGTACATACAAATGTGGATGGGTATCGATAAATAAATGATTGGGCAAGGTTCTGGTTGGACTAAAAGCAAGTTGTACCATGTGTCATCCGGACTTAAATACCATTGTATCGGGCCAATTACGTGTTTTCCATTTTTACTTCCAGAGATTCAAACCATTGATACTGTTCTGAGGATCTGGAAAATTTCCAACTTTAATGACTTGAAAGCAGGACGAATGGGGCTAATGGGACACAGGACGAGGTGTGGGCCAATGGGACACAGGAACACAGATTTCGCTTGACCGATATATGGCAGCGTCGAATTGGAAAAGATAACTTCGATCCCACATCCCTTTCATTTGATCGACATGGGACTTAAGTCGGGGACGACTTAAGTCGGGGACGACTTAAGTCCGGGACGACTTAATCGATCAAACGACTTAAGTCATTTGATCGACATGGGACCTGCATTCGTTTCGTGCATTATGGCAAACCCAATTGGTCATGTGATCTCAAAACAGAGTTAAAGAAAAATATAACAGTTCCGAATGCCTGTTTAAAGCACGTGGAGCAAAGGCCAAGTTGCCGGACATGACTTGGGTTTCCTTCACGAACTACTTCCACCGACTGTTGAATGCTGATAACGTCTTTCTTTGCATCTGACCATTTTGACGATAAAACGTTTGCGAACTTGGCCAGATGACAATCCGTCTCTTTCTTTCGGTTTGGTCCTCCTATACCTGCATGCTCATTCCCTATACCGGCATGTTGGAGAGCATGCCTATACCGGCATGCTATCCAACACCAACATCAGATGCAAAGTACCGGCCCCGAACGAGCAAGTTCCGGAACTTTAGTTGGGTGGAAACAACTGAGGTTAGGATGTTTGGTTTGGATCGGGTGTGGATGGCAAGGTTGGAGTGGGTTAGGGTAGTTTATAGCTAGTGCCAGATTCGGCTGGTAGGTTAGGCCAGGTTGGGTTTATTTTCTCACAGGCAGCTCAAACGGCCGTACTCAGAAGTCTACAAACGCACCAGCAGCGAACCTCCTCATTGCGCGATTGGGCACAACAGCGTTTTCAAACTGCGTTGTGCGAAGGACGAAACGCTGATTGAAAAAATAAGTTGGTGTCGGACATGTAAAAATGAATACCAACCTGGCTGATTCACAATTTGACCAGAAAAATTTCGATGAAAGAGTTCATGACGTGATTGGTGTCTTAACCATGGTCTTGCATCTCTGGTGTTCTAAGGGCCGTCCAAATGATCCGAAACTTTCGAACGGACGCAATTTGTGAGATAAACGAAGCTGGTACTCCAGAACGCTCCAATTTAAATTACATTGTTTACTCGGTAGCTTACACCTGTCCTAACTTAACTTAACCTAACCTGACCTAACCTAACGCGGAGAAATTAAAAAAATCAGCGTCCAAAAATGCAAAAATTCTGCCTCAGTCCACTTCTGCCTCAGTTCGTTCTGCCCCAGCCCAGTCACCGGTTCCGTTTGCTCGAGTGTTGGCCGCGTCCGTCCGATTTTTTTCGCGGTAAAATCTTCGTATCCATTGAGCCGAAACTTTCGTACGGACGCAATCTGTGAGGCAAACGAAGTTGGCACTCCAGAACGCTCCGATTGAAACAACATGTTTGCGCGAGTGTTTGGAAATTTCCGGATCCATTTGCCGAAGATGTTCGGAAACGGCGTTTGCAAAATAATGAAATTCGGCATGCGTCTGTCCAGTTATTTTTTTTTGTATTGCATCGACGACCTGCTGCTTCGTCGATGCAAAAAACGGTACGGGCTGGCAGAAGGCTGATATTTGCTTGCATGTGAAATAATGGAGAAAATGTGAGCTGCAGGACTTGACGGTCAAAATCGCATCGGTGGAGCGCACGCGTAAAATTTCGCATCGTTTGACAGTCCTTGCCCGTTTTTCTCAGAACACTGAAATCGTGAAATCCTTGGTTCATGTTTTTCTTGTCACTGCCTTTTGCCACATCTTTTGTTTTCATGTTTTTTCGTACACTTTTCGTAAAGAGACGTAATTCTTTACTCGTACAATTTTCAATATTGTCGCATAAATTGGTGCCAAAGTGAACTGAATTAGTAAATATGGCTACGAAATTACTTTCGGCACACATGCAAAAAGCGAACACTGAAAACTTGACAAAATTCGACATCAAGAAATTGAGGTCCTGAATAATCTGCAGGTTTCAAAAAAAGCATGACAATTTTGTCATGCTTTTTTGTTATCTGTCACTTTTTTTCTGCATCCTGCATCTGCATCAAGAGAGAAATGAAAAATCTTCCAAGATGACAGTCAAATAAGAAACGAATCAATGGCAAAGTAATTCCGTCGCTGGTGCACGGCTCAATCAAAAAGTTGACGTTTGCGCGGTTCTGTGATGGTAATTCTGGAAATGATATAGGTGCATGGTTTTGCTTTGCTCTCGTTTCGGTTTTGCGCTGTAAAATGCGACTGGTGCTTTAGCAAAACAGCATAAGTGAAACAGCAGCGAGAGAAAATAAAAAAGAAGCATCAAACGAATCTCTTGTCCAAACGCCAGCTCACATTGAACTAATCAACCGTAAAATGTGCAACACGTACAACCAGCTCAAATTGAATTCAACCCACGCACCGCAAAAGTTTTCGAAAATTCGTCGGTTTTAACACGGGGGCCATTTTTAGAATGTATGTCGTCACGCGCGGCAAAACATCATGACACTCGTGAAAGGCGTCGAGTTGCATTAAGCCCTGTTGAAATTAGATGGCACCTGCATTCGCCTGACCTTAAAAATTTCTCATATTATGTTCGAAGACATTTTGTAGACTCCGTAGGCTATACATACACATCATTCATCCTTGCATTTAGTTGCATTTTACTTTACATGCATTTTGAATTTTTTGAGCCCTATGGATTGTGGAAAACTTGGTTCAATATCTTTTTGAATGATCGTGAAAAATGTTTTCGGAGTGTTCAGTAATTGACGGGTCATAGGAGATTTTTATCGGAATTTTAAAGCACGGGGCAATGTAATTCCCTATCCAGCATGCGCCGCAAAACGCATTCCTTCATGCAATGCGTTTTGCAGCGCATGCGGAATGGAGAATTACATTGCCCCGTGCTTTAAATTTCTGAGAAAAATCTCCTATGGCCTGTCAATTACTGAAGACCGTGTATTTCGTTCATGTTGATACTCGTTCAGGCCATGTTATTTAGAGTAATTCATTCCCTGATATTCCGAATTAAAATATACTCGTTTTTGACCTGCAAAGCGGATTGGTTTGTTTCTTTTTACTGTCCTGAAGTTTTTAACAATCAAAAAATTAATTCTAATCGCTGACGTCTTTTTAAGATATTTTTTCAGAGACCTTTCCGCGCGCTTTCGTTCTGCTGCGGCGCTAAAGGTGAATTTCCATACTAAAAAACAACGACAAAGCAACAAGCTTGCAACACACACTGCTGAGGGCGTCAATGATAACCGTGTGTCGCGGCTTCCGGAGTTCCATAATTCCGAAAGGGGAAGAACTCTCTCGCTTACATCGCACCAGGAAAAAATTTAAACCATCTAACAATTAACTTATTTATTTTTTAAAGAAGTTTTTTTTTTGAAGAAGAAGATTTTTTCCGAAATTTCAGAAAACGTTGGTCCTGATCTTCGGCAGAAAGCCGAAATACAGCGGATCTTCAACCCAATTTGGGAGACTTTCGGCTGGGTCTCCGTTCTGAATCAAACTAAGCTTCAAATGTTTCGCCATTTCAGCAGAAACAGATGGATACGCGTTCCGAAATTTTTATTTCTAATCGCAGAGCGACTTTCGTGTCCACTGTTGACGAGGATGCATCCATCTGTTGAATTGGCTATTGAATTGAAGCTGAAGTGGAGGCTTCTGGCCCAAAGAGGAAGAAGACTGCAGTTTGCTGAGTTTGCACACTATTTTTGACTGTTTTCCGAAAAAACGGAAGTAGAAAACAGACACCCAAATTTGGCGATCGCCCGATAAGCTTTTAAAGCATTTTAAAGCTTTTGTTTCTAAATTCCAGACAAATCGCTAAATTTCGACTAATGTATACAATGAGTACGAAATCCGCATCAATTGATTTCTCTACGTCCACCATATTTTGAAGCCGACTTTTTGAGCAATGTCCATTTGAACAAATTCTGCCAACTGCTTTAAAATATTTCGACGTGATGCCTGGTGCACTGATCTGCTCATTTGCGTTTGTTCATTGGTGTTGGATTTTATTTTGTGACTCTTGGCTCTGTGCCCTTCGAATTTATCGGCGGGGGATCAGCGGTGATCCCAGTTTAAAAAATTGAAATGGTTCTGAGCGGATTCGCGAACCGATTTCTTGCGGCAGTCGGCGGCCTATTTTCGAAACCTACCGAAATCGCAGGTTGCACTGACGTCATTGCAACAAAAACCTCATTTACACACGACTAACGAAAAATTTAGCTATTTCAACCTGACCGAACCTTTCCTGACCTACCTTGACCTGCTCTTGGTTTCCGCCTACCACCTGGTGCCCCAGCTGCAAAAATGTAAAATATCCCCCAGCCAGGAAACTCTAAAAAAATCGGTCCCTGCAGGAATCGATCCCAATGGGTCGGATTAGTAGTCCAGTGCTTGACCACTAGACCACCGATGCAGCTGCCGAAATTCGCTTTCGAGTTTGCCTTTGGCCAATAATGTTCCTTCAGGAACGTCTGCGCATAAATAATGACGTCAGTGCAACCTGCGATGGCAGGCAGGTTTCGAAAACAAGCCAGCCGGCGTGGTCGAGTGCTTAAGGCGCATGCTGCTATTCACGGTCGCATGGGCTGTGGGTCGAATCCTGCCGGGACTGTTTTGAAAAAATGATTTGAAACATGCCAAAGCACTTTTTGACCCCAATGGGTGACACCAGTCCACGCAGTTGGTTGACACAAGGCAGTGGTTGACACCAGGCGATAGATTGACACCAGACGGTCGGTTGACATCAGGCAGGGGAAGGTTTCTCGTGGTTTCAAATTGGAACACATCTGGTTGATCGAAATTCTGGCGATTTCTTTGGAATTTGGAAATATGCAAGCGAAAGAGGGCAATGAGCAGACGACGCAATCCCGATGCAAAAAAACATTTCACACGAAAACGAAAGATGAAGAGCGACAAAAATTTTTGTGCTGTGCAAGTTTCATTAAAACGATGGTGTAGTTCTAATCTTCGGCACACTTGGTGTGCAAACGTTTAGTTTGCAATGGGGTAAGTTTATATTTGTTCCAAAGTTTCATTTTCTCGAAAGTTACAATTGTTTCATATTGTCATTTTCATACAGAGACCAACCTATTTTTCTTCCAAGTCGTGCGCTGGAGTTTCTTGAAGTGCTGGCTTAAAGGATTTTTGCGCAGCCTGCCCGTGTCCATGGCCGTTGGAGAAAATATGGAAACTGAGACTTTGTCGAATGCCTCAACTGGGTAAAGGAATCACACTTGTGTTTTGCAAAATGCTTCTTTTCAATTAGCATCAATAGATTCTATGAATGTTTTTTTTTTTTTTTTTTTTGAAAAATGCAAAATCGCTTTTATTGATTTGGTTGCAGTGGGACAAAGAGAGATTGAGATACCACACTGCATCACAATGATTGACATTGACGTTTGGCATGAAAATAATAAGGTAAACAAAATAAATTTGCAACATGGGTGGCTGATAAAAACAAAAAGTGTTGTGGACAAGAATGCAAGCAAGACATGAGAAGATGTTTCAGAGGAAATAATGCATGAAAATGAGAATGGCCCGATTTTTAAAACGAAACCCATCTCCTAGGCCGCGGTTTCTTTTTCTTTTGCATACAAAATTGCATTTAAAAAAGAAACAATCCGCGGCCCAAAAGACGGGCCTCGTTTAGAAAATGAGCCCAATAAAACCCGTCTGGCGTCTGCATGGGAGATTAATTACGTACTTGACTTGTTTGTAAAAAAGAGAAACCTGAGAGGTCATTCACGTTCACACCTATCTCCAGCCTCAATTTCTCAAGACAAGGAATGGAAAAATCTCCGTCAAAAGCATGATTCAGAAGTTCTACGCTCTTCTTTTAAACGACCGAATGGAATTCCTTCAGGATTTAAACCGCGGAGATCTTTCTCATTCTTGCAGCTCTTGGAGCCTTCTGCAGAAATAAAACTAAATCCATTGGAGCCACTTGGAGCCTTCTGCAGAATCCAGAAGGGGTTCACAACAAAATGCCGCTGTGGGGAATGTGTTGGGTGGGTAAGCCCTGAAGAGCGTCTCCAGAGTAGGAAGGTACCTGCGATGTCATCATGCAATGGCTGATGGCCGCGTTCAATTTTTCACAAACACAAACTGAACCTGACCAAACCTAACATTTATAAAACCGAGGGTTCTGATTTTAGTTTCCGATTTTAGTTTTAGTTGATTTTAGTTCGGGTTCTGATTTTAGTCTTGGTATCAGACGCTGTTTTTGGGTGTGACTAAAACGCTGAACCTGCTTGTCCTGCTTGTCTTGTGTCCTACTGGAAACCCGCTTGTCCTGCTGGTAATGGTCAAATGGGTTAGTTTATTGATAGATTAGGTTATCCTAACCAAAACTAACCTCACCTAACCCTAATCTGGCCATTACCAGCAGGACAAGCAAGACAAGCAGGACAAGCAGGTTCAGCGTTAGTCACTTCCGCTGTTTTTCACAGGTTTTCATGCCAGAGACAATAAATGGAGAACACTGACAACAAAGTTCTCTGAAAACAGCAAAGTTCATCATTTTCCTGGGAAAGGGAAGGGATGGAAGGGAAGGGCACACGGCCATCGGCTGCACTTTACGTTAGGAGGGAAGGCAAAGGAAGGGGAAAGCAATTCGGAAAACAGAACATCAGAATGTGGACGGAACCTAGTCATCGAGCATTCAATGACAGTCGGACAACAATCACACACAGCCACACAAGATCACCCCCAAGCAAACATCATCTACCACAACCATTCATGGTCACAAATGAAAAGTTGATAAAAATAAAATAAAGATGAGAAAAAAACGAGAAAAAAAAGTGATGATGAAATTATCGCTACTGGCACTGCTCCACTTCCCCTTTCCGGTGCACAACAACGGGGGAAGGGGTCGCCTTTTGCCAGTCACGCGGCGAGAGTGCTAGCCAGCATAAGCTCGGTTAACTAGGTACCTACCTAACTGTGATCCCTCCCTTGTAGGTGCCTATTTAATCACAAAAAATCAACCAAACAATACCAAATAGACAGGGTTGCAAAAAGTGGGCTATCCTGCGATCCGGGATCGTGGATGCAAATCCTCCCACACCGCAGGGCCGGCCACTTGCTAAT
This sequence comes from Sinentomon sp. SZTP_YWyxl, assembly GCA_030068105.1. Taxonomy (NCBI): domain Eukaryota; kingdom Metazoa; phylum Arthropoda; class Protura; order Sinentomata; family Sinentomidae; genus Sinentomon; species Sinentomon sp. SZTP_YWyxl. The sequence continues at coordinate 12,856 of JASGXE010007875.1, forward strand.
GCTTTCTTATGGTGGACAATTTTGGTCTCCACTCTATTGGATGCGAAATGAAAGCTACCAGGATCGTGGACGCCTGGACATTTTTTGCACCCCTGCCAATATATATCCACCTAACTAATCAAATTCGATGAAAAGCAATTTTGGCACCTAATGAATTACCTATTTTTAAACTATGTTGGGGGCCACAGGCAGTAAAAGCCATTGGACGTGGTAAACCCCGGTCAGAAATGATGCATGTCTGACTGGGGTTTACCACGTCCAATGGCTTTTACTGCCTGGGCCCCCAACATAGTTTAAAAAATAATTCATTAGTTGCCAAAATTGCTTTTCATCGAATTTGTGTTGTGATCGTTCATGGTGCATGTGCAATGTGGGTATTGGGTAGACAAAATACGCACACAAATTCTTTCAATGCTGCATAAATCCAATAAAATAGTAAGCCAGGAATATTTTCTGGAAAAAAATCAAATGCTGCAGGCTTATAGTGTCTCCATGGGTGAATAAGATTTGAAAATTCAAAATTCAGCCGGTACTGTGTTTCGAACTCCACGTTAGTTAGGTACCTATCTTATTCGTTTGGCCATGGATGATGGAACAGACCCAAGCATCTCAGTTTGGCAAAAAAAAATCACGATGCGTCGCATGCAATTTGTCTTGCACTTTTCGCGATGCGTTGCATGTGATATTTTTCCACTTTAAGTGTGTCGATTTTGCTCCTCTCCAAAGTCGATTTGCAAAGCCTAATTTGATAAAAAAAAAAAAACAGCAACAGGTAATTGATCAGAACACAGTCGCCTGCGCTTGTCCATCACTGACGTCATTTTGCAACGGCCAGTCAAAACTAGAGTGAAAAGCTGCCATTTGGGTTACAATTAATTGTGTTGGAACTGTTTTGTGATGCAAGTATCTCCTTATCTCCGCTGAGGTGCATGCAGTGATGTCACAGGAACTGGAGTCTGAGCTTCACATGTGGAAGGTTCAAGATTGGCGGTTCAAATCCAATCTGGGTGGTCCAAAAATTGCAGTTTATTCTGGTTTTATTTCTATTTTAAGTTCCTGGAGTTGGAGAGTGAGGCAAATTTTCATCTGATTGCAGCTTCAGTTTTTAACTTAGATTTTTTAATTTGGAATTGCGAGGTAATGTTCTGTTTGCACTTCATTGATTAGGCCCTATAAGCAATGTAATTTTCCAAATTTGGAAGAATAAACATTGTAAAAAAAATGGTTTTTTTGTGCTGCAGAAGGCATGATGAGACGGTAAGAAGGTGCTAATACTTCTGCCACAGAGTCGAACAAACAAACAAAGAATTCGTCAAATGTCGAACAGACATTCTTTGTTTGTTTGTTCGACTCTGTGGCAGAAGTATTAGCACCTTCTTACCGTCTCATTGTAAAAAAGGTGCCAAAAACATCAAAAATGACAAATCCAAGAGCTGTAATGATTTGTGAAAACATTGGTTTTTTAACCCTTGACCTGTGGTGGCTGGTTGTGACATTTTTACAGATAGAGATTTTTACCACAAGCTGATGGGTTGGTTTGGCAAATAAAATCCAAACAAATACTTGCTTTGTATCAATAGCTGAAACCTCTTCTGTGCAATCATGATTGGTCTTATGTTAATTCCAGCTTGAAAGCATGGGGAATAAAGAGGCAAAAATCTGTGCCATGTCGACTTGGTGACTTCCAAGAATTTTATATTAGGCATTAGGTACTTGGGCAAAACCCCGGACTTTTTTTTATCAGATTGTTTGTGCCAAGGTTGCCTTTTCGGATGACACCAAGTGAAGGGGGAAGAACGTCCCTGGAACTGGGTATCAATCGAAAAGGTCTAATATGAAACGTAGGGCCGGAAGGTGCCCAAAAGGCCCTCAAAATTGACGTTTATTTCTTCAATGTTCTTTTTTACACTTCTCAATGCTGGAAGATCAGATAAACTAGATGAATGCATTATCCATTTTGATTTGATAGAGAAAATCATTGATCATGGTTCCGGCATGCCTCTCCAAGGCTGAGCAAATTGATAAAATTCAGGATGAATGCACTAAATAGTTTCAATGACGGAAAGAAAACGTAATGTTGATGTGCATTTTCTCCCATTTTATTGCTCCCATTTTCTCTTATCAAACCATACCTATGGTGAAAGAGGTGCGAGTTTCCCGCCGTTTTCAACATCATATGGTCTTCATTCCTTTGTCAATGAAATTTTCTGGCCCGTTATTTTATTTGCGCCGATAATTTGTAGGTATCTGTTTAACATATCATTACAGGATTGTAGAAAGTCATTTGGAGCCCTGGAGCAAGAATTTTTGAGCCTAGTCATTTTTGGTAAAGCTTTTTTTCGTCAGCCATTTCGATCTTGGTCGAAAAGCTATTTTTTGCTCACCAGCCCATTTCGATCCCGGTCGAAAAGCTTTCTTTGCTCGCCAGCCCATTTCGATCCCGGTCGGCTTTCGTCCGAACCCAGGAGCATCGCTCCCGTGCTCCCGACTTTTTGAAACCCTGCATATCAAAGGCCTGAAAATTCAAAATAAAAAAAGGTACCTAGTGGATAACATGCAACAGTGTGGAAGCACATCATGTTAGGTCTTGTGCATTCTTTCGGTTTCAAGTAGGTAATGCATATGCATCAGCAATGAATGTCCTTTTGATGAATAACTAGGTAATCCGTACCACAGAGTTACAGGTAAAAACTTGGTTCAAAATGTGTCATATGTACAGCAGCAACTAAGAAATAGGAAGCAGTGAATGCAAGCGCAGCCGAATGCATTCTCACGCAATTTTCTTGTTAGAACTAACAGTTAGGTACGAAGTTTTGCAGTCCTCAAGATGATCGTTCATTTCAACCAATTCACGGGCAACTTGGGTGTTTGACAAAACGGACCCCCTTGTATAACTTTCTTCACACACAACAAGGCTATTTTTTAAAAACAAACTTAGATGCAACTACTGTCTCGTTCTGCAGCTTCTCGTCCCGGAAAGATGGATAACCACTGTCGGGAATGATCTCCTTGCCCCGGAACGTGCAAATTGAGCAAGATGCAGTCGGGAATGTTTGCATCCGCAGTTTCCCATATAGCACAGATAGTGCTCAATTTCTTAGTCTCTAGCTGTACATCGCAGTGCAGGTTAAGTTTGGCTACCTCACTGCTAATATTGCTCTCATGCTTCCATCACCCATTTTGAATGCAAAAATCTTTGCTTTGCTGATTTGATCTTTAGAAATAAATCTCGATGAACACCAAAAAGTTAGCGACGACCGAAAATATACCTACTGTAAAATTTTGGTGGGAACACAGTTGTATGTGTGAGTCATTCTCTAATTTTTTGCATCTCTTTGTACTTGTCCAACAGTCATTCGAGTGCTTGTTCTTCCTTTTTGCCCAGTTCCAGCACATTTTTCTGCATGAAGCGATTTGTCACCATTTTTGAGAAAATATTAGACATGAGAATCACAAGGCTACGATAGCCACAAGAGTAGGGGTCAAGGTTGCAAAATGTCGGGAGCAATCTCCTGGAACGGATGAGAGCTGCCTGGGATCGAAATGGGCTGGCAACAAAAAACTTTTCGACCGGGATCAAAATGGGCTGGCGAGCAAAAAAGAGCTTTTCGACTGGCATCGAAATGGGTTGGCGAGCAAAAAGAGCTTTTCGATCTGGATCGAAATGGGCTGGCGAGCAAAAAAAGCTCTTCGACCGGAATCGAAAGGGGCTGGCGAGCGCAAAAAAGACTGCCAAAATATGACCAGGCTCGAAAATCCATGCTCATGGGCTCCAAACGACTTTTTGCAACCCAGGGTCGGTCCAGTCTTTTTCCTCACTTGACAAAGGCATGAGGGTTCTGTGCAAAAAGACTGACGATTAAATGATTAACTGCCAGAACAGGATGCCAACGAGGTAGATACCGTACCCACCCAGTATCGTGCAGTTGGTCGCCGACAATTTTGGTTGCTCTGCATATTTGGATTTTGGGAACAATCGGGCAGTTTGGTACACACTCGTCTGTCCTGTCTTCTGATTCATCCCATTGTGATTTTTAATTTACAGGTCATCATGGCAAGGTTCGTTTTCCACCCTTGTCGGCCAGTCGGCAACCGTTACCAAAATTCTTCACTTGGAGGACAAGCTAATTGTGTTTTCACCGGAAGCAGCATCTCCTTCTACCAATGGAAGTTACCAGCATGGATTTGGGGCAGTTCTCGTTGGACGAGGACTTGCCCTTCTCTCCAGGATGGTTGCTCAGTGAGGTAGAAGACCCTGATTTTGAAAGAAGTGGCAGTACCGGCAGCATATCTTGTGAGAATGATTCAGATGACACGGATGATTTTTCTCAACATTCACAACAGGAATCTCCTTCTCCGCCACTCTCCAGATCTGAGATTGCAACACTGCTTCTTGAGAAATTGGATTGTGCATCATATGAAGGTTGGTGAAATTTGCGTACCCACCTTGGTACCTTCCTACTTCACATGCTATAGGCCACTGTGCATGCATGGAGAGTGTGGTCTACCAACACGCTAACCACACAAATGGGTAGGTAATCGACGAATATGCGGCCCACCGAATTTGGTGCGCACATAAACAGCCAAACAAAATCTAACTCAACCTATTGTAACCTAACGTTACCTGGCCTAACCTAACCCTTTGGGGGTGGGTTAGGTTGGGTTAGATTAGGTTAGGATGGATTATATTCGGCCGATCATGGACCCACCAAATCTGGTGGGCCGCATATTCATCGATTACCCATTTTTTGTGCAGTTGGCATGTTGGTAGACCCAAACATGTGTAGGCAAGCCTTGCTTGGACCATCTGTAAAAAACGGCATTCCCAACGACTTCTAATTGCTGGTGCAGTGCCATCATTGGGCAGTCAATAATGTGTTAGTGGCAGCAGAATTAATGTGCCCAAACATGTGTTTTTCTCATTCAACTGACGCCTCCGAAACCTTTTTTTTTTTATTTCTTTCTTTTTTCTTTTTAGTGTTATGCAGGCTGCAGAAATTAAGCCGCCAGATTGCAACAAAGCATTCTAGAGGTGTCAGATTTTGACTTAGGGTGCAAAAGAGTATCTTTAATTCCTGCATCGCGGAGTTTTTGCAAAAATCTGAATGTTTCGCAATTTTTTCATGTGAGCACATTAATTCCGCCGAATTAATTAACATACCTAGATCTCGCATCAGTTGCTCGCTAAGATTTGAGCTGACTGTTTGAACCACAGTTTGATTTCATTTATTTATTTTTTTGTTATCATCTGGAGGTGTATGAGTCGTTGCCCAAATGTGAGCGACCTGCATTTTGAATTGAACATGTTGATGCGGGCCTTTGCGGCAATAAATGGTTGTTTTTGTCTAAACTTGTTCATATCCATCTACGGAACTTTGCACCTGTTTCAGAGGCATATTGGATCGGCTGGCAGCAGGCGCAAATGCCCAGTGGGCCCCTTGGCAGTTTTTCCCTCGCACCTTGCCAAGATAATTATTTTTTGCCACAAACAGGCATAGCAGCTGTCCTATAATGTCCTATATTTTACCCATTGTCCTATTTTTACTTTTTGTGTTTCAATGAGCGACATGAGGAACACTGAACGATTTTATGCTGCCCAATTGAATGATATCGGCAGCAAACATAAGAAAGTTGAGAAAGGAAAGCATCCTTGCGTATTGGTTCTTTAGGGAAAAGTTCCCGGCAGTTGAGACTCAAATTCTGCATGCACAATAAATTCCACTTTGCTTTCTGCTCATATTTCCTATGACATTTCGCTTTCGGCATTTTGTTGCAGACCACTTAGTGATCCCCACTGTTTTGTAGAAGTTTTGTCGAAGCTGGCGGGCTAAAGAATACATCGGTATATTTTGGCTATTCCCCACACACCTGTGCCGGAAGCACAACTGCCCATTTTTTGGTCAGAACAGGCAGGAATTGAATTGCAAAATTGGAATTGGTGGTTACGGTTTTCCTCACGCGGGCATGAAACCATGGAGTAACGTTTTAAGTGCTGGGTACGCTGTGCCCCAACAAAATGGAGTTGTGGTACCCGTACCACTGCCCGTGCCCACGCCTCTTCAATTTAATCCCTGCGTGGGTTACCCTGTACACAGGCTCAACAACACGAATGAAGGAACAGAAATTAAACTGAACTCGAGCTCTCACAAGTCCTCAACCAAGGCTCCAAACGATATGTTGTTTGCAGACAGAGGAGAGAGAACCCATGGATTCTGGAATACCCATCGCAGGTGGAGCATACCCACGAGTCCATCAGGCAGCCGAAAAGCAACAAATTGTGCAGAAGGAAAAAGCTGACCCTCCGTGAAAAATTGCAATCGTCATGGATGTTGCTGTGTCGCATGTTCCTTCTGATCATGCTGCAAAATGTGTTCACATATGAGGGATGAAAAACGGATGGTTTTTTGGCCACAAATTGCTGAGGGGTGTAAAACGCATGGTTCGGTCGTGCGTAAATCCCTCTCATGTGAAAGTGCCTTAAAAATGAAAGAGGTGAAAGTCGAGGAAGTCTTTCTTTCTTGTTTTCACCAAAATCCAGCACAAAATAATTTGTAACAACGCATTACATGGCTGATAAAGATGTCCTAAAAAGTCCAATAGGTCTAATTCTGTTCTTTGTCCTTGGTATATTTTTTGTCCTATAAATCCTGTTTTATTTTTTTGACGTGCTGCGATGCCTGCACAAAACACATCAAGTTTCAATTTTCTGCGGGGAAAAGGACAAGAGCTGCATTTCCGACTAGGTATGCTTTCCATTTGGACGGGGGCTGCTCAGGATCTGACCCAAATAGATGGCATGGCACTTGCATTTATCATGGATTGTTCATTTCATTTTCCTGCATGTGGAACCAATGGTGAATTTTTATTATTCAGCTCCACCTGGTTGCTGTTTCTTCATTCGTATACTCTCATTTCTGTGCCTCCCATCCTCGTCTCAGCTTCGCCTGTTTTTTTTTTCTTTAAGATAAAAGACGAACCTGGGACAGGACAAAAGATGGTTCGTCTTTTGCAGATAAAAGATGATAAAAGACAAAAGATAAGATAAAAGACTGATAAGATGAGAAAAATAAGATAAAAGACGAACCTGGGAAGCTCTCATTCCCATTTTGACAAATTTGTGGCAGTGTTGGAGAGGTTAATTGTGCAGTTTGATCGTAAAACATCTCCGGTACGTACTGGATTTGAACAGGTGATTCAAAGGCCCTAATTATGCAGTTTGATGTAAAAAAAATCTCCGGTACGTACTGGATCAGGTGATTCTGAGGCCCTAATTATTGTGCAGTTTGATGTAAAAAATCTCCGATACTTAGGCCTAGGTACCTACTGGATTTGAACAGGTGATTCTGAGGCCCTAATTGTGCAGCCCTGTAGAAGACCCCTGCCTCAGGATGAATTTTCCTTTCTTGAACCCTAGAAGAACAGGCATTCTCGCCATTTGTAACGCGCATTTTAAGCTTACGATACACTGGGCTATAACTACGCATGCGACACTTGGCTAAAGTTGGTCAAGCAGGAATTTCGTTTGTCACACACTAGAATATTTTAAACCTGCAGGCCAATCCTGACTTCACAAGTTGCATTTTCATTATGGTTCAGGTGTTGTGATGAATTGCACCAGAAAGGCAATACCATAAGTTAAACTGCTCATGTTATCATCGGCATCTGAATCATAGGATGATATTGCTTCGGCAGCAAATTTATCAGAAGTACCCTTCCTCGGTTGTCTTTTCTTTTCCCTCTGAGAAGAGTTCATCAACCTGAATTTCTTCGTTTTGGTTGACCATTGGTGCTCGTTGGTCGAACATGGTCACAGTCACGTCTCTGCACATGTTGAACCAATCAGTTATTGTGTTGTTTCCTCGACCTGTAAGTGTTTGCGTTGTAGTCTGCGGTATGTTCAGAGACTAATAGTTGGCAAGTTCCAAGATCTGAGAATGTGACAGATGACTGGCGCACGGCCAATCATATCAGTGTACCTAAGTGAAGAAGCTGTCTTGCAGGTGGCCTTTCTTACCGACTGATGATATGTTCAGCAGTTTCTTGTAGAGCACTGAAGAGACTTGTATTCACGAAGAGCTCCATCTGCTAATCTCTTTCGCGGGACACAATCTCGCAGTGCGCCGTTGCATTTGGTACATAGGCCATGTCAGGAAAAAGCCCGTGTTCATGCAGGAAAGTTACAGCAGCCTCATCCGTTGAAATTACACAGTAGGCCTACATATCCACCACCTTCATCTTCCTTCGATGCCAGAAACCGACTGACGGGTCAATTCTTCTAGCACTTTTCTGCTTTCTTTACAAAAACCTAAAGGCATTGTCGGTTGAAACTGTTTGAAGGACGCATGTGCATTCTTTGTGGTCCTGCTGCCCTGACCTCAATGAAAAGGGAGGAAAAAGAAACAAACAGAAGTATCGTAACATGTGTGGAACAAAGACAAATTTATTCTTTTCAATCACCACTTGAGGTACCTACCACTCACTGTCACCACCTCAACCTGTTTACCTGTCGCCTCTTGTCTGAAACAACCTCTTTGACAACCTCAAAAGATGTGTGCAGCAGGTATTCATATCCATTGCCTAGCCATAAAAGATTCATTTATGACCACGCCCATTGTGTGCTGCAGGTCTTCAAGCAGACGATTCAGATGCCGATTATATCGATGGAAACAGTAAGCGCGTAGACTGGAAGGTCCGTGGGTATTTGACCTCTGCTGGCGAAGAATCCAGGGATGGTCGGTCAATTTTCGAGAGCAGGTATTTCGTTGCGGAGCACTCTATCATCATCTGCTTTTAGCCAAGTGTCGCATGAGTAATTATAGCCCAGTATATCGTCAGCTTAAAGTGTGTGTCACTTACGACGAGAACGCCGAAGGACAGTGGGATCCATCCACCTTTCGAAACCATGCTCCCACCAGTTCTTTGAAATTTCACATCCAGGCATCCAGGTGTCAGTTTGTGTGACAAAAGTTCTCAGATTTACCTAGGCATTTTAATGCCAGTATTCAGGCATGCCTATTTCGGTGTTCATATCGGTTGGGGTTCAAGTTTTTGGAAAACAAACTATTTGACGAAATTACCCCAATAGCACAGTTTTATGGTAATTTACATCTGGGGAATCTGGTTCTAAAACAGACTCACTTCAATAAAGGCAGACAATGTGTGTCCTTTCGCTTGCCTATTTTTTACGACTTTCAATAATTTTTGCATAAGGACTGGACCTTTGTACAGAAACCTACTTACCTAGGTACCTGATTGGAAACACTTAGGTTGGATCAACCTCAAATCTTCCTTTGCTTATGTTTATCACTGAGTTTTTTCACGATTTGCTGCCTGTTTTTTTTTGTGCCACACTGTGCCAATTATTTTAAGTTGGCCTCTTTCGAACCTTATTTTTATTTTTAGAGCCCACTGTGCAGTTTTAATGCTTGAAACAGTGGAGGATCAACATGGGGTTAATGCTTACTCCTGGTTGTGAGGTAAATTTCTTCCATTGATGTAGGTTAATGGCAAAAATTATTTACCTCGCAAACTCTGGAGTATTTTTTTAGCACCCACAAATCTTGGCAGATGATCACAACTCACAAGTCATCTCAAGATGCTCGAAAAATGAAAATCAACTCTTCTAAATTAAATGTTAATAATTAAATTAAATTTGCATGGAGATGACTCCGGCACAAATCAACAGTTTCGAAGAACTTCCAGGGAGAAAAGTGTAAAAAATTTAGATAAAATTTTACCATTTCATACCCTTTTCGTCATTTCTCTGGACTTTTAACCACTGCAGCTTCGAATAGGCCACGTTACCTTGCGCCGAGGACTTGGCCCTGCACTCACCTTTACATCACTGCCCAGGCTTATTGGAACACCATATTTTGGCAGGGATCTGGGGCCAAACCTGCAGGAACTTTTCTGATCTTGAAAGCAGCACTCCAGTGGGATTCCAAGGGGTGGAGATCCTGGAAGGGGTCTGTTGGTCAAAATTATCCCAGAAATTCATGAACATTTCCATGTCCGACATTTCTTTTCGCCGATTTTGACATCTTTTTGCTGCAATAACGATACCTACAGTTTCAATTGTTATTTTGGACCCAGACCTTTTGGTACAAAATGGAAAATGTGAAAATTAGCTTCTGAAATAAGCAGAAAAAATAAAGAGAAGCAAAAACTCGAAAAAAGGAACTTTTGAGTTTCATGGTAAAAAGCATGCAGAAGTGACAACCCTGCCTCCACTCCCCAGGACATTGGAATTAGTCAAATATGCCAGAATGGCATGTCGGAAAACGAGCAGAAAAAGTATACAATCTCACAGAGGCTTCAAACAAAAAACATCAGCGGGCCATACATCTCCTCCGCCAGCCACCAAAAGCTGAACTTAACAACCAATACAGAGCTTTTTTTGTCTCAAAATTAAAAACAATTCCATATTTCTTGAACTTGGCAAGTTTACCTATCCCTTTCGTTGCAGAATGTTTCACTTTTGCCTAGTGTTGGAAATTTCCCATTTTGGGGAAATTGGGAAAATTCCGAATTTTCCCGGGAAATTTCCCAATTTTCCCGGGAAAATTGGGAAAATTCCCGGGAAATTTCCCAAAATGAGGAATTTTCGACTCTGCTCTTTAGATTTTCCCATTTTGGGAATTTTCCCAGGCAATTTCCGTAGCGTTGAATCGAAAATTGGAAATTGTTTGATTGCTTCTGCAATCTGCGTATCTATCATCGAACACTGCGTTTGGAAAAGTAACAGTACCGAATAATGGCAGGTGGATTTATCATGCTCCCACCATCTACAACGTCCGTGAACCAATTGTGGACCGGCACACGCAACAAGTCAACAAAAAACAGCAGGTCACACCAATGTCTGTTCGAAAAGAAAAAAGCAAAAAAAAAACACATTAAATGACTTCCATTTTTATTTTGACTCCGCAACATAAATTATTATTGTTTTCAAATAGGTACATCTCTAAGTTTGTGCAGTTAAAAAAAATAAAAAAAAAAAATAAAAAACATGGTTTTGATTTGACAATTGACTAATCTAATGAGTTGAGTAATTGGACGACCCAGCCTGCCCATGGGCATGGCAGGGCAGCTGTTGCAAAATTGTGCTTTGAGGCTGCATATACCATAACAGGAGTTGCAACGAACGGTTTTTAATGCAGTTCTTGCAACTGCATTAAACTATGCTGAAAACTGTGCTCCGATGGCTGTTAAATGGTTGCATGCACTTTTTAATCATATCATGCACAGGTACCAATTATTGTGAATACCTACCGAGGTATTTATATACGTAATATCCGAATATCGCCGTGGACAAATTAAAGGGAGCTAAGTGACAGAAACTTTAATTTCAACTCCTGCGATTTTCCATTTAAAAGCCATTGTTGCTCAACAATATTTTTCATTTCTCTGTTTTCACTTAGTTCCCTTTAATTTGTCCAAGGCGATATATGTATATGCGTGTATTATCAGTCACTGGCACCATTAATTATCAGTGGCTGCTATCACAGGCGAAGCCACTGTCATCCGACATCACCATCCCGCTGTCCTAGCAGCAAAATATATTGGATTTGTTCTGTAAATTTCCCAACTTTCGCAGTAAATATCCACAAAATTTTTCCAGGAATATTTCCAATTTTCCTGGAAAATTTCCCAATTTTCCCGGAAAAATTGGGAATATTCCCAGGAAAATTGGGAAAATTCCGAATTCCCGAAATTTCCCATTTTCCCGGGAAATTTCCCATTTTCCCGGGAAAATTGGGAAAATTCCCGGGATTTCGGGAAATTTCCCGGGAAAATTGGGAAATTCCCGAAAATCGGGAAATTTCCTGGGAAAATTGGGAAATTTCCCAAAATTTTGGGAAATTTCCCTGACTTCGAACACTACTTTTGCCATTGGTCACATTTTGGGGGGCCATGTCTGGGAAACGGGGATGGGATCACATTTTGTCACTGGATTTCTATTCCCATGACAAGCGGAATCAGTCATGTCTAGAAAATGGGAGCACATCAAATTTTATCACTGGATAAGTTTTGTTCCTCTGATCATGAGGAATCAACCATGTCTGGGAAATTGGATCGGATCACATTTTGTCACTGGATAAGTTCTATTCCTATGATCACGAGGAATCATCCATTTCTGGGAAATTGAATCCGATCACATTTTGTCACTGGATAAGTTCTATTCCTATGATCACGAGGAATCATCCATGTCTGGGAAATTGAATCCGATCACATTTTGTCACTGGATAAGTTCTATTCCTATGATCACGAGGAATCATCCATGTCTGGGAAATTGTATCCGATCACATTTTGTCACTGGATAAGTTCTATTCCTATGATCACGAGGAATCATCCATGTCTGGGAAATTGGATCGGATCACATTTTGTCACTGGATAAGTTCTATTCCTATGATCACGAGGAATCATCCATGTCTGGGAAATTGAATCCGATCACATTTTGTCACTGGATAAGTTCTATTCCTATGATCACGAGGAATCATCCATGTCTGGGAAATTGTATCCGATCACATTTTGTCACTGGATAAGTTCTATTCCTATGATCACGAGGAATCATCCATGTCTGGGAAATTGAATCCGATCACATTTTGTCACTGGATAAGTTCTGTTCCTCTGATCATGAGGAATCATCCATGTCTGGGAAATTGAATCCGATCACATTTTGTCACTGGATAAGTTCTATTCCTATGATCACGAGGAATCATCCATGTCTGGGAAATTGAATCCGATCACATTTTGCCACTGGAGAAGTTCTATTCCGATGATCATGAGAATCAGTCATTTTCTGGGAAATGGGGATCTGATCACATTATTTCTCTGGATAAGTTCTATTGCTATCGTCATGAGGAATTAATGTGTGGGAAATAGGGATCGGATCACATTTTGTCACTCTGTATAAGTTCATTCCAGTGATCATGAGGAATCTTCCATGTCCATGGGGATCAGTATCGCATTTGTCACTGGATAAGTTCTATTCCTATGATCTTGAGAAATTAACAATGTCTGGGAAACGAGGATGGGATCACATTTTGTCATCAGAAAAGTTCTATTCCTCTGATCATTAGGAATCAACCATGTCTGGGAAATGGGGATCTGATCATCTCGTTACTGGATAAGTTCTGTTCCTATGATCATAAGGAATCAATCATTTTCTGGGAAATGGGTATCTGATCACATTTTGCCACTGGACAAGTTCTATTCCCATCGTCATGTAGAGCCAACCATGTCTAGGAAATCGGGATCGGATCACATTTTGCCAATATAAGTTCTATTCCAGTGATCATGAGGAATCGAACACGTCTGGGAAATAGGGATAGGATCTCGTTTTATCAGTGGATCACCTAAGTTCTGTCCCCATGATCATGAGGAAATAAAGCATGTCTGGGAAATGGGAATCAGATCACATTTTGTCACCATGTGATCATGAGGAATGAACAATGTCTGGAAATGGGCATCGGTTCACATTTGTCACCTTGGATACGTTCTACTCCAATCGTCATTTGGTGTCGACCATGTCTGGGAAATGGGGATCGGATCACATTTTGTCACTGGATTTGTTCCATTCCTGTGATCATGAGGAAGGTGTTGGGATAACTTGTTCCCGTTTCTCTGGACACATTGCATTTTTGACGAAAAGGGCGTGGGGTGGGGCATCCTGATGCCATTTTCTTCTACATTTAACAATTGGCATCCTCTTGTGCTGTTGGTAGATTCCACCTGCAAAAATTTTGCAGCAGGTGCCACAGGTGATTGGTATATTCAGCCACTGCCTGATCAGGCCAATTTTGCCATCTGTGCCGTGCCAGGGTGTCATTGTGCAGAAAAACTGAAACTACTCTCAGGGAATTGGAATGAAAGTCTGGAAATTTTTTCCCAAGATATGTCTTTTGGTGCCGTTTTGAACAATCGCCTTTGAGGACTCTGTCCGCCAAACCCAGAGGCTCTGCACCTTGAACCCCCTGAGGTTTCCATCTTAGACTTCCCGCTGGAGGCCAGAGGGAGGTCTGGATCACACAGCCCTCAATTTGGAACAGCCAGGGATTTTTGCCAGAAATGGCTGGACCTCGGAAGCTCCTAATGTGATTTTGGATGTTGATTTGGGTGGGCTGTTTGCTTTGGTTGGTTGGGTCAGGAATGTTGGGAAAAAACGCTTTACGACAAATCAGGAGCTTACGAGCTCCAGCCGCTAGTTTTTTGCCTGCGCCCGTGTAAAAGTCAGAGAATGTCATTTGCAAACGTTGAACACCCTGTCGAAGTTGAAAAGTGACTTGTTTATGTCGCCGTTGTCCTCCAACTCTTGAAACACTCTCCCTCTCTCCCGCTGAATGTATTGGCGCACACCATTTTCTAAATGGTGTTACCGGGTGCAGCCGTGGCCAACAAGAGTATTCGCTGGAAATTTCAAATGAAGTGAAACGATTAAAATTTTATGCGCACTTGCATTGGATCGGATATTTTTCTTGAGTTGTTCTCAAACCTGTTTATTGGTTCATTTCGCGTTTGGCTCTCGGCGTCGCGCGTCGAACCAGCCAACCTCAGTTTGTTGTTGGGACAACCGTCGCCCGTGGTCCGTTTGACCTGGCCAATTGATGGCGCGCATGTTTGTGCTTACCCATTTTTCTTGCGTCTGTTCCGCTTCGAGTGTTGGACTGCTTTCGAATTGATCGCGAAAACCCTTCGACAATGGGCGAAAAAAGTCTCGATACCAATCCCATTTGAAGGTACCTCTTCGTACAGTCACAGAAACAATAATGACTACCAACATTGGATCATGGGAGTCGTTTTTGTTTCTGTGCCTGACTGAGAACACTCCCGTGCTTTGAGGGGGGTGTGACAAAAACGCTGAACCTGCTTGTCTTGCTTGTCCTGCTGGTAGGCTAATGGTAAAAAAGGTTAGGTTATTGTCAAATTCGTTTTTGTTAAACGTGTCTCCCGCCATTACAAAGGCGAAGGCAACACTCGGCATCGCACCTTGCAGCTCTTGACCTGTCCTGTGACCCTTTTCCATTGTTCTTTTACCTGTTGTTTTGTTTTGTTTTATTTCATGAAATGTTATTGTTTTTCACTATTTTACTCAGATTTTTTTCGTCGTTCTTCCACCATTTCCTTTGTGGGCAGTATTGAATAAATAATAGTAATAAATTTGGCTACCTATCCAATTAAGCAAACCTAACCTCACCTAACCCTGCAAGACCTTACCAGCAGGAAAAGCAAGGCAAGTAGGTTCAGCGTTTGTCAGTTCCCTCTGAAGGAAATCGAGTGAGAATTAACGCTCATCCGATGTTGAGAAGTGAATTTCTTCCACAAAAGAACTTAGCAAAACTTTACTTCGCAACCTCGGATTTGCGTCAATCCGCACTGGATCACCCACGGAAAGTGTCGAAAGGTTGTGCAAGGATGCGGCTGGGAAACACTCCTCACTGTGGCGCAGCCGCAGCGCAAAGTGAAAATAATATTTGCGTGAGGTGTCTCGAGAAAACGTGATGTGCCTATACTAAGCCAAGGTGTGCGTGTGAAACAAATGCACATGGTTTATGATCATGATATTCGCGCACAATAAATTTTTTCCTTCAGAGCTTGTTTTTTTTGGGTTTCCATAGTAAAAATACACGAAAACGAACCCAAATTTAATCGCTCACGGCATGGCCCTTAGCGTAAAAACAAAGGCGCATGTTGGAGTTTTGAAATCAAGATATACCTAAGAAAGCAGTAAAAACTGGGTTCCCACAATTCCTTGGATAATTTTGCTGTCATTCCCTTATTCATTCCCATTTCCCTGAGATTCCCTATGACGCCATTCCGCTGACATTCCCCGACTTCATTTCCCTGACATTCCATTATTTCGTTTCTCTGACATTCCATGATTTCATTTCCCTGGCATTTCATGACGTTCATTTCCTTGACATCCCATGATGACTTCATTTCACATGACATTCCATGACTTTTTCCCCACAACTTTCCATATAGTTCATTTTCCTGACATTCCCTGATTCCATTTCCCTTTCATTCACAAACTTAATTTCCGTGACATTCCATGATTTCATTTCATCTGGCATTCCATGACCTTCATTTCCTTGAAATTCCATGACATCATTTCCCTTTCATTCCCCGTGTTCATTTTCCCTGACGTTGCATGACTTCATGTCCCTGTCATTCCCTGATTTCATTTTCCCAAACCTTGTGCAGTCGTGGGCGCTTGTCGCCAACGTTTATTCCTGAAGCCTTTTTTAAGTCCTCACAATCCTTCGGATCCTTCACGATTTTCCATGCATGAGGAGGGCCCAACGCAGGGCTCTCGTGTGATGCGCTTGTCGCCTCCACCATTGTTTGTCGGCGAAAAATCAATTTGGGCGCGTCCATTTTGGAGTTGCAGGATCGCGTTAATTTCTTTTTACATCCGCAGATTCAAATCACTGGAACACCGATTATTGGTTATTTTTGGTTTTCATGGTTCGGCATGCGTGTTACACTCAAGAGGGCAGGTTTCACTGACAACCACATTGATTCACACTTCAGGGGTCATTTGGTATTCGCGAAACTAGGATGTAAATTGCTTTTGAGGGTCATTTGCCTGCCACAGCCTGCACTGATGAACAGTCGGGACAGATTGTTGCAAATGTGTTGATATGGTCCTTTCTGACACCTGCTGCTGAGTAAAAGATACAAATCACGGATGCACCTGTGATTTCAATGCGTTTTTTCACAGTTGGCATGTCGCGATGAAGCCCATCGGAAAATCTTCGTGTGATCGGTCCAATCGAATTTCCTTTTTGCTTTTCTTCGTTGAACCCTGCTCGTCACGGGCCAAATGCCGAATTTCACCTTTATGTCTGCACCCTTTCTTGACCCGTGGGGTCCAAGGATCAAGTGTTGCGAAGAACAAAAACTTTTTTCACATGATTGCACTAAATTTGATCAACGCGCTGCTCTTTTGTCCTTGTGATCAAATTTCAGCAGGTGATCGACACCAGACATCCACCTTTGCCGTATCGCTGAAATGAAAGTCGGTTTAAATCAACGAGCTTTTATATTTTCCCATATATTTCCTTGGTTTAAATGAATTTGCCGATGAGTCCAGTTTGCCAAAGTGTTCGGACACCCGCCTCACAAAATGTGCCAAAAGAAAAATCGACACAAAACTCGGGAGATGTGGTCAGCTGTTCCCTGTTGCTTTTGGCATCAAGGCCTTCTCTTCGCAGCAATGAAAAGTATCAAATCTTGTTCATTTCCGGCCTGCACACACCTTCCCTTTTTCCTGCAATTGAGGCCCAATCACCAAGTCCACGTTCTGACCGTCAGCGGCTCTTTTTCAAACAAGTGGTTCCAAGTGCGACAAAATTTGGCTGAATGTGCGCAAAATTTTCCGCTGACGTTCCAGTTTTCCGCTCAAAAATTACTGGTTGGATTTGGCCATTCCGCCGTACCGCCGTCCATGTGTGCTGTTTCAAGTACCATTTCAGTCCCCAACAAGGCGATGCTTGTTGGCATTGGTTGCGAGCGAATGTGAATTTCGTGCCGAGGCAGCGGAAACATGGCGGTTTCAGCTTCAGCGGCTGTCACTGTCACAAAACGGCCGCTGCAGCCAAGTTTGCTTGCTGAAGTTGATGCTGACCGGTGACCGTCCGAATGCCTTGTCGTTATCAGTCCGATAATGCGAAACGTCTCGTTCCTCTTGTCTTGCCGGTATCAGTTGTGACAATTTATCGAACTGCCTGCCTCTGCCTCTGTGACGCATTGCACATGTGACCTGCGAAATGCAATAAAATGGACTAATGTTCATCGTTGAACCGAAATTTATCCCAAAGACCTTGTTTCATATGGTGGTGTTGGCGATAGAGAACGAAGTTGCAAGCGAAGGCGTTGAGGTTGAGATTGGCTTGCTTTTAATCGCAACTGCATTGTGTTTTGCAACCTTTAGACAAGTTTAGATCGAAGTTTTCACAATTCGCGGTGCAGAGGAAAACCTGTTTTTGCCCAGTTGCCGACCTCTGCTCTCTGAAGGCACCGGCATCTCATCTGAAGAACGTTCCGTGATTTGGTTTCGTTCGTGTGTTCGTTGACTGACCGATCTTGCTGGCTCGGAATACCAAGCTGTGAACACCGTTGGACTCTCGGTTTTGCACAAAAGACAACCAGGATGACCACATGGTAGGCGTTTTGGAGAACTCACCTGTTCCAACGTCGAAGAACCAGTCCTGGTTCTCCAGTGGCGGAAGAGCGATTGGTAACTGTGCCGTTTGCAGAGTTGCAATGTTGGACTCACTGCCCTGGGCACACTTCCAGATCTTCAACGTCGTCGAGCTGGGCTTCGGATACTCCTGCCTCTGGAACGCTACCATCGTTTTCAACTCCGAAAAGCTCAACCGCAGACGATCAACTTGAAGGGTGCTAGTGCTACGGACTGCCTTGCCACCCAAAATCAACAATAAAAAGAAGAAGCACTCAGCACTGCCCAAACAAGACACTCTGAACAAATACGAATTGCATTTACTACATCTGTCTTTCCAATCTGTTGTGCTTTTGCGCGGCCCTGCAAGACCAACAGCATCTGTGCCCTCCAACATTCCGCATTCCATTGCTCAGCCCAAAGTGGGTTCTAAGTTCCACCTTGGCATCCCAGCCCCCGCCTTTGCTAAGGCTTTCGACGTTGTCCACCCATCGAGATCGACGAATGTACGGCATCACGCCATACGCGAGTAACATGCTGGTACCCATTTACAAAGGTTTGTTGATGCTTTTCAACTTCTATTCTGATGCAGATACCCTTTTTTCAGCTCTATAGCCTAGTGATCAAAATGTACCTTTTTCAATTCGGTTTTGTCAAAGGTTTCTTTTTTCCTCTTTTGCTGAAATTTTTCGCAAATTTTTTGTT
>JASGXE010007876.1:0-19004 GCA_030068105.1 Sinentomon sp. SZTP_YWyxl
TTTAGGTTCTTCATGATATGTCGGAGCGGAACACGTTTGCTCACGTCATTGGTTCCGGCATGGATAATGATTGACTCAGTCTCTGTGGTGACAAATGAAGTGTTCTGAACAAAACGGTTTATGTCTCCAATAGTGGCGCCAGGAAGGCTAACTGTTTGTAGGGCTACATTTGGGAGTCTAGTGTGAATATGCCTAATCATCGAATCTCCAATGACCAGGCATGCTGCTCCAAGATCCCCTTCAACTCGATGAAATCTGATGTGGTCGGGTTTGGGACCAACTTTGGGGCGCTTGAGGGCCCCTTGCAGGGCCAATTTTGATTCGTAGTTCCCAGTCACTCGAATCACAGGCGCTGCGGCAGGAGCTGAGGCAGACGGAGAATTTTTGCCAGCAACTTGGGAGCAGTGGCAACTTGAGCCGCAACTTGAGCAGCGGCAACTTGAGCAACTTGAGCCAGCAACTAATTGATGTGGTGGTTGGGACCTGACAATGGTGGGAGCAGTATAGGACCAGGTAAATGTAATACAATTCGATTCCTCACGTTCAGAACCCAGAGAATAGTTTTGAAGAGGGAACAATGGCAAATGTTCCCATGTCTGAAAAGTATGCATGTCTATGAGGTGAACAAAGCCACTGAGATGGTCTTTTCTTCATTCCTTCTTTGTTATCGGAGACATGTATGGAGCATGCGCTATACCTCTAGATACAGCAGTTCTCCGATTCGAGTTAAAATAATCTTTTCCAAGGGACAGCTCCAACATCTCCCCCTGATCCGAACAGAATGCAACAAAATTTTGCCTATTTCTTTCTGATCCTCTGGGGGAACATACCTGGTCCAAAATTTTTAAGTCCGATTGGCTTGAAATTAGGTTAGGATAGCATAGGTTAGGCTGGGATAGTGCAGTAAAGGTTAGGTTAGGTCAGTTTAACTTGGGTTTGGGAAAGATTTTGCGAGATAGCGCCATTCGATCTTAGAGTTTTTCGGACCAAAGTATTCCGACCCGATCCTTTTGATGGTGATCTTTCAATTATTGGATATCGAGGAGCAGAAATTAAAATTTTTCTCGCTGTTGGATCAAGGCGCAACAACAACTATGCCAGTAACTGACAGGTACCATCTTTCAAAAGCCTGTGCAGATTTCAATTAGGGAAAGAACTGTATCATATGTTCTTTGTTCCATCAAACTTTGAAGGACTTTGCTCTGACAATGCTGCTTCCGCAAGATCCATGAAATCTATCAATGAGCTATAAATATGGCAGCTGTTCTTTGTAATCTCGAGCTGCGCAAGGGACTGCATGAATGATGGTGGATTCTGCCCCAGCAATGCCTCGGCAGCTGTTTCTGGATTTTTATCTTTTCTTTGTTGATGATATTGATTTGGGGCTTGATTTGTCTTCTTTTACCAAGGAAAATCTTCAGAAACCGTGGTCCGCATTCGGCAGGAAGTCTGCCTTGCAGTAAAGCAGTAAATTCAAGGCTATTTTCGTCAATCTTTCCTATATCCTCTTCTAGAAATATATCGCTGAGCTAATCAATGTCCATTTAACTTGAAGAAATTCTGGCAGGTGATTTGGTTCATTTGGAGCAGAGAAAGCTTGTCCATTTGAAGCAGAGAAAGCTTATCCATTATTTGGAGCAGAGAAAAGTTTATCCATTTGGAGCAGAGAAAGCTGTTTTGGCCATCCGAGATCGGGCTTCGGAATCAGAAAGAGAGAGAGAGAGAGAGAGAGGCTTATCAAAATTCGGCCCGTAAAACTTTGGAACGTTGACATGAGACATCGGGGTTAGCTGGAATGCGCCTTGTGACAAAATTTCGTTGGTGAGATGTATAGCGGCGGCGGAATTAATGTACTCATACATGAAAAAAAATTGCGACCGTTCAGATTTTGGCAAAATATCTATTGCTGCAGATATTATGACCCTCTTTTGTCACCGAGGTCAAAATCTGACACCTCTAGAACGTTTTGTTGAAATCTGGCGCTTTCATTTCTAACGCCTGCATAAGAATAAAAAGAAAGAAAAAAAGTTTCGGAGGCAATAGTCAAATCGAAAAACACATGTGTGGGTACATTAATTCAACCGCCATTATACCTACTCCGGGTCAAATTTCACCACCACAGGTGATATCATTTTTTGTTGAATCGAATGACGCTTGGATGTTTCATTGAGGATGTTTCATTCGACTCAAATCGAGAATACTCTTTGAATTTATCCACAGGTTATATTTTGCCCCAAGCGCATGCACACTTCCGGTAGTTTTTGGGAAAACTTTTCTAGGCAATTCAGATTATCACATAACATTTTATCCTCTCCTTTTTTCTCATTGCAGGATGGCTGGCCTTGTCGATTCTCATCGCGAGGTCAAAGGCCACGGACGATGACCTCTTCGGCCCAGTCTTCGTCCGCGAACCTCCCAGCAAGGTCGACTTTTCCAATACAACCGGAACTATGATCGAATGTTCTGCCAGGGGTCAACCGAATCCAGAAGTGTTCTGGGTTCGCGCCGACGGAACAGCTGTCGGTGACGTGCCGGGTTTACGACAGGTGAATAAGTGCTTTGGTTGCTCTACACCTAATAATATTTGTTGAGTTATTAGGTAGGAAGGATTCCACCAACCATGAAACACATGAGGCAAAACAATTCTCCAAAAACCAACGGCGGAAGTGAACGGTCCGGGGAGCTTTGACTTAAGAGGAAAATTTGGGGGAAAATGATCGAATTTTCTTGACTTTCTTCGACAGCCCGCATCATACCATGCGTCCTGTTTTGAAAATTGTGCATGATTTTTCCTTCAACGTACCTGCGAAGTCTGAATTCTCCGGGCCCTTTCAAAGCAATTCTCCAATTAACTAACGGCGGAGAGAAGGGTCCGAGGTACTTTAACTTTGGAAGAAAGTTTGGGGGAAAATGACAGATTTTTTTTTCTTTCTTCGATAGTCCGCATCACACCATGCGGCCTGTTTTGAAAATCGTGAGTTTTCCCTTGGACTTTCCTCCGAAGTCAGAGTCCTCCGGACCCTCACAAAACAATGCAGCAATTAACCAACAGCTGAGGGAATGGTCCGGGTACTTTGACTTAAGAGGAAAGTTCGGTAGAAATGACAAGGTTTTCTTGACTTTCGTCGACAGCCCGCTTCACACCATGCGGCCTGTTTTGAAAATCTTGATTTTTCCCTTGAAATTTTACTCTGAAGTCAGGATTCTCCGGGCCTTTCTCTCTCTCCGCAAAGAGTTCCTCTTTGAAAATTTGAGGCAATGTGAGAGGAAATATGGGGCACCGGGAAAAGGAATGAGAAAGCAATATGGAACGAAAAGAAACAATAATTAAGCGATGAAAAAGCAGCAATAAAAACAGGTTAGGTTGGGAAAAACGTCCCAAAGCACACTGCCAAAAACAAACGGAATATTGCAAGCATATTCGCATTCGCAGTTGTTTTCCCTCAACTGAAAAAGGCAAAAACATTGAAGCGTGGGAAAATCTTGTTTTTTTTTGCTGAGCTTTTTGCCTGCGAAGCGGACAACAAAGAAAATAGAATGGGAAACGGTCATACAGGCAAGGCCTTACATCCCGGGTCCCAAAAAAAATAATGCTTCATGTGTTGTGGAAAATTGTTTTTGGGAACCTGTTTTTTTTTTCGAGTTGCGCATTTGGTTTAAATTGATTTTTTGAAGATTTTTTGTTTCGTCTTCTGACCCGGGACGAAATGCACGAAAGACTGCCGCGCGTGCTGTGGAGGGTCACTGATGAGCCCATCAAATAACTTCTGTCGTCCCGAGATGAGTATGCCAGACAGGGAATGACCTTCAGTGCATTTTTCTGACCCGTCAACCGACAACTGACCATTTCCCGGTGTGTTTCAAATCTGCAACTGCTTTCGCGTGTAATGTCTCTTGTGCACGCAATTTTATATCGTTCGTGCAACATGGGCCCAAAAAGTCAACGGGCAATGCACAATGCATGTGTTCATTAACAGCGCTGACATTCACTCAATCATTGGAATACATGTACAGATGAGAAATATATTCTGATCGTTTTGGTCTCGGAGCGTTTTTTGAACGGCTGCTGTTGTGAGAGGTGCCAGCTACCTTCCTGGCCGTGTAGCAGGCCGAAATTTTCAGGAAGGGAAGGCATGCAATTCAGAAAACGAGAACTGCATAAAGGAGATCTAAAAAAAACTCCAGAAAAAGGATACGAAAAAAGTGTCCGCGAACAAAATTGATTTTCTGTAAGTACCTGCCTGCCTTTGACAGGAGAATGCTTATTGACCATTTCCTGTGACATATTTTTACGTTCACATTTGCCATTGAACTTTGTGTTCCCAGACACACCCAGAGATGAATATGGCTTTATGATTTTTCCTTCCAGGTTCTGCCAAATGGGAATCTGGTGTTCCCACCGTTCCGAGCTGAAGACTATCGGCAAGACGTTCACGCTCAAGTCTACGAATGTCTGACCAGGAATTCAGAAGGAATGATTAGGTCACGCGAAGTTCACGTTAGAGCAGGTGGGTAAATGACGAATTTGTCTGTCTTTAATTTGAGTTTCATAATGTTCTACACATCTCCCGTGTGGTGACTTGCATTGCAGGTGATGGCATGTGGCAAAACTTCGTCACTCACGCCGCATCATAGATACACTTCGCGCCAAAATTCTTCGAACGTGGGAGTTCATCGTTGACTCAGGCGCCATTTACAATAAATGCAATTTGCGCCGCAAACATCATGACATTCCTGTATAAGGCGTGAAGTTGCATGAAGCCCTGTTGAAATTGGATGACCCCTGTATTAGACAGACCGTTGAAATTTCTCCTATGTTCGAATAATTTTGGTGGAGCCTGTATTTATTCCCGATTGACCGAATCCCACTTCGCTCAATTTTGGGTTCCGCCATTTCCGGAAATGATCGATGATTGGATCTATGGCCCTCTTTCAAAAACTCTCACCGTGGGGAGTTCGAGTCAGGATTAAAATTTGCCTCGGCAGCAAATATTTGCCTCTTCCTCACCATTTTCAAAAGCTGCTGGGCAGTGTCAAACATTTGCTGCCGGAGCAAATTTTAATCCTAACTTGAACTCCCCACGGTCAGTGCGCGAGAAGGTTCTTGCTTAAGCCGCATCAGAACGGCCAGACTTTTTTAGTGCGACAAAATCCCCGCGTCAGAATGGACAGATTTTTTGCATCAGACTTTTTGAGATGGTCTGTCTAAAACAGATTTGCAGTCGCAAGAATGGGCAATGGTCAATGCTCCAATGTTCTTCCTAATGTGCAGGAGTCAAATTCAGCAAAAAACCCTTTGATTTTTAGGGTTCTCTTATTGCAGCTTATCCCCAACGACCCCGATCAACCACTTTCGTAACAATTGCTACAATAGTAGGAAAGACAACCGAAGCGAAAGCCGAAACACTGCAGAATCTAAAGGCGTCAAAAATAAACACCCAGAAATCAGAATTTGGTCAGCATAGATATTAAAGTTCTGCATTGATTTCGACTGACTTAGGTACGGGGTATTTTCGCTGTTGTCGGAAATGGCATGATGGAAGGCTGGAGTCCGTAAAGTTGTTCGAATTCGTAATTTTTCCACCGAAAGTTGTGGATGCGTGCTTGAGCACAAGCCTCTGGTTTTTCCTGTCTTGAACGTTGGCAAAAACGGGATAACTTTCGTGCATTGGCTTAAAGCAGGACACATGCATGCCCAGCAGTCGAAACAAATTCTCCATTTGCAGTTTCTCAATGCCGCAATTTCAAGCGCCGCCAAGTTGTTTTGCGCTTCCACAGGCGCTTCCAATTTCCTGTTGATTAAAATCGGAAATTTAATTGGCAAATGTAATCGAATTGTGGAGGCTCACTTCTGCCTCCCTTTTGCAGAATTTGAGAAAATTGCGGGTTGGGCAGGTCTTTGAAAATCAGCAGAGTTTGTCAGAAAACACGGGATATTCATTCCGAAGGGCCGCGCAATGGATGCTGTCGCCTCATGGACTGAATAAATTGATTCAGTGATACGCCCGTTGTCTGAATTTCGACCTTGCGTTACTGGTTACACATCTTCCAAAACTGGCAATTCTGAACAGCTGCCCCTCATAAAGGACTGTGATAATCTGGTAAAGGAACGAACTTTACCTCGCGTTATCTGTTCTGATTTTGCATTTCAAACCTTTGGTGCAAGACCCTTTTTGTTCGCTCCTGCGGAAAATGAGGACGAAAAGATGTGTCCGGATTTGGGTTCCGCAAACAAACAGTTTTTCTTCATTTTTATTTCAAAATTTGTTGTTTCGGGATTGGTGATATTCATGCAATGACTTAGAGCATAATGGAGACAGAATTACATTGCCCACACACGCGTGTTTTCCCATCGAATTGTTATATCCGTCACTGGCAAGAAATAAATGTTCCACATTGCCGCGTGAATGTTGAAAATGAAAAACTTTTATTCGTGACGAGTATGAACAGAACTTTGATCATAAGATCTCTTTGCTGTCGTTGCGACATTCCTTTCAAAAAGGATCTGTCCGTTTTTTCATCGCAACAGCGTTTTAACGAAATAACCCCGGGGAGAAGTGATCCGGAAGCGCTTGTCCGCACTTGGTAAAAAATCTGTCTTCTGTCACGGCACCTACCCTCGCAAATAAACACCATTCATTTCCGGATCCCGCCCTTTTGAGTCGTGACCTAAGTTTTGCCACATGCCTTCAGCTATGGGTTGTTCTCTTTTGTGATTTTGAGGTAGGCACCTACGTTGCTCCAATATCAAGGTGCCGTACAAGGTTGCTCCACCGACCAGTCATGGTTCCATTCCATTGAGGCGTTTTGACTTAATCGCCAGCCGTTTTGGCTTTTTGCTCCGAAGCATGCATGAAGAACTGTTCAAACTTCCAACACCTTTGGCCACTCTTGCCACATGTTTGCTGGTTCTTATTGCCTGCACTCGGGTACAGTCACAGAAATGATAATGTACCCATAAATGGGATGTTGGTTTACGGGAACTTTTTTGGCACAAATGGACAGGGTGTCCAATAAATGAGCATATCTGTATTGTTGGTTTGTTGGCACAATGTTTTTTATGTGCATGACTTCAGAACCCACAAACGACTGATATTCGTTTATGGTCACATTAATGGGTAAATTATTGTTTCTGTGAGTGTACCTACACTTCGGCCGAATATTCACGGTTTCGGAGTTTCAAGCCATGGTTTGAAAAGTATGCCTGATATTCGTTGCAGCAGCAGTTGTTACCTCATTGTCACAAATCGGAACAACCCTGCGCAATTGCATGCCTGGACCACACATTGGTATACTTGCAAACACAAAAGCGTTTTGCCATTTAAATTTAGTGATTTTTGTCACTTGACCACCAAGTCCAAAAGTGCTTGAAATGCGAATAGGACCGAGTTTTATCTTTTTTTGATATCTTTTCGTGTTCCTACTGTGTCTTTTTCATCTCTGACTTTTTTATCACTTGATCTTTTACTGAATTTCCAACCGTATTTAGGTATTTTGTGTTTTTACGTTAAAACATGATTTTACGATGCCTCAGAGACTTTTGTTGATTTGCTATTTTGGTAGGTGTATACCATGTCCGTCAAAAGAGAACTTACATTGCAATCACAGAGTCGCACTGTGAAACGACAATTTTCCTCGAATGGGCGGGACTTGAGGTCGCACTGGGCACGGACGATTGTTGTAATGTGCAGGCTTTTTGTCAAACTTGAAACCGCTCGACGAAGCAACCTATATGTTTCGCTCAATCACAGCGCGAACCTTCGCCAATGTGAAGACTCATTTGACGGGCATGGTATGTGAAGAAACCACTGGTGTTCGTTTTTATTCCAAGGTTGGTGAAAATGACTGACAATCACTGGTTACACCATCAGCAGTTTGAAAGATGGGATTTCCTATTGGAACGCCTTTTTTACCACGGAGTTTGATGGAAATACTCTTTCGGGACACTTTTGGAACGCTATTTCCTGTCACAAATTTGCAATACTTCCGCGATTTGGAGCACATGAGGTCTTCCTAATTGCTTGTGTTCCGAATTTCTGACAAGGTAAATAGAATTCCAAGAGCACATTATGTGTTCCAAAAAAGTTCCGAAAAGAATCCATCTCTGCTTCTTCCATCTACTCCTGCTGTCTAGAAATGGTGTTCTAAAGGTGTTCCATATGGAAACATCTGATTTAGAGTGTACCTACCTGTTCATGGCAGCACCTGCACTTTGGAATTGGCAGCTTTTTCCTGGACTGGCGAAGTTTTCTCCATATTGGCGCGTTGTGTTTCCGCTCTATATTGCGGTGTAGGTGTTTGTGTCCTCTGTGCAATTACCTGCACAGGTCAATGTCCTCTTATGTGCAGGCCTACTTGCTAGTTTCCGTTGCACTGTCGTCCGCTTCTTCTAACGGTGATCAAACAAAAACTTGTCCAGTCCAGGTGAATTGTCGGTTCGAAAGAGCAGCCTGGCAAAAACTTTTGATACACGAGGCTGCGGTTTCAACCGCATGTTAGCGAAGCGTTTGCACTTTAGAAAATGGAGTGCGGTGACTGCATCTTCGTTTTTTCCAAAACGCCAGGACTGGTGTATAACGTTCAGAAAAAAGTGACGAACGAACCAAATGAGTCAGTGACACTATTGTTGCATTTTTGTCAAATTTGAACAAGAGGCATGTCGTTTCATTTTTTTTTTCATTGCTCTTCCTTCAATGAAAAATCAAAGAAGTTGGATCGTGACAAACAGCGCCTCTGGCCGAACGACCCCAAAAATTCAGAAGCTGTTTTGCAATTAGTGCTGTTTTGTGTGCAAAAATGAACGCTAAAAAGCCATATATAACTTTACATGACTATAGTCTTGGCAATGGTTTTACCAAAATCACCATCATTATACGTATACTCGTAAATGACTTCCAATTTCGGATATAAAACGTCGCACAACCGCAGCTTTTTTATCTTGAAAGTTTTCATGTTGCTGGCACATCAACTTCACGTGCATTAAAAGCTCCGCACAATCCAGGCCAACTATAAACTTAAACACCCATCATTAAACTTATGCGAGCTCATTTAACCTTCGAGGAAAAAGTTTTAAACGGTGGAGCCAAACGGAAAGCTTCCATTTCAGAACAAAGGTTGGTCAAAAATATCAAACGCGCGGTAACTACAGTATTGCGTGCAGTTCCGATTTGATTAAAGCCTGCACTGGCTCTGTCATTTGATAGATATATGACGCTATTTATACATAGCAGATAACAATCTTTTGCTTTTATCGGATGGAAACATGTTTCAGTCAGTGTTCCAGAAAAACAATTCCTCTTTATTTTTATTCCGTGGTAACTTATGCTGGCAAAGGTTCCATCCCCGAAGGTGGCAACCCCACAATACCTGAATGGCCTACTTTTTTAAAACGCGATAGCTCTAGGAGTTTAAAAGCAGTCTTTTTGTGGTTCAAGCACTCTCCACACCCTAGAAAAACTCCCGCACAGAGATCTTCGGTAGTCTTGATTTTATTTTATTTGAAGTCGTTTATGCGGGAGGACACAATTGCACGATCGCAGAAAAACGTTTTTAGAAAATAGCCCTTCTTCGCCGTGCAATTTTGTCCCCCCTTTGGCGCCGGCATACGCCGGTTTCAGTCGGGTAGTCGGTTCGGTCAGGTATGGTATATATGTATTTGGTTGGATTGTGTTAGAGATTATTGGTTCGGTTTGGTTACGTTCGGTTTTCTGTGTTGTGCAAATCAAACTTGATATACAAAATAACCTGGACCAAACCTAACCCCTAACCTGACCCCCAATCTAACCTAACCTATAACCTTGTCTGACCTGCCGGACTACACACAAACGACAAAAACGACAATAATTTTAACTTAGCCCGTAGTTTAAACAGAATGAGAAAAAAAACAGAAAGTACATCTTCACAGAAAATGCAAAAAGATAACCGTTTGTCGATGTCAGAGTGTTACATGAACCACAGAGAAAACTCACACCCTGTGCCGTCTGCTGCTGCCAAAGGGGGGACACAATTGCACGGATTATACAAAGGCTATTTTCTGAAAATGTTTCCCTGCGATCGTCAATTGTGTCCCCCTTTTAAACAACAAATCAGAGATCTTGAATGGAAATCGGGACTCATCACAAGGCGGAAGTTTTCTTCTGACAATGCGTGTTTTCTGTCGCGGGTTAAAAAACAGTTTCCCCAGCTCAAACATTATCCTGAAAAATAAATATGAAGCAGTAAAACAATTTTCATTGAACGAAAAATCTGTTCCGAAGCCCATAATGCGGCCATTCCAACCTCGACTAAATGCGAGTGGGTGCATTCGATCAAAAGTCAGTTTACCGCGCAAAAGATCGCCCACACTCGGGGTAATTTTGATTTCGCACTCCATCTTGAAACACACGGCATCTTGAAAAAGGCGCACAAACGTTCTCATTTGTCTTCTTCGGCACAGGCTGCTTTTTGTCTCTCTCTCTCCTCCCAAAATCAAGGTTTTGTCGAATGTTTCTTCGCATGTTTGTTTTATGATGCTTGAGAAATGAACTCAACCGGCTTTTGTAATTGCGTGGGCGACGAAAGTGTTACCCAACCAAGATCGATTGGGAGAGACAGAAACATTTGCGTTCTGCATGACAAGCCACAACGTCGAAATCTTGTTTGAATGGGAACACATCATTTGCCATCTTTGGTGTTGCTCTTTGAAAGCGATGGACATCTTGTTGCGCGTCTGTAGATGCGCTCTGCGTCTGTTTCGAGTTCCCGTCATGCGGGATGATTGAGTTTCAAGCAAGCGTGGGTCCCTGTTTCAGGCGGTCTTTTTGTCGGCCAAGGCTGACCGATGAAAAAAATGCCAAAACTGAAATCTCGAAAAGATTGCAAATAATTCTCCACTTTTCTCCATTCTCGCTGTTACAACATCATGGGTGCACGTCTTCTTGATGATAAAAGTTCGGAATGTTTTTTTTTCTTTAAAATTATCACCTCATTCAGGATCTGCCCTTTGGAATTCGAAGTCGATCGGGGAATAAAATGACTTGCCCCTTGCGGTAAATTCCTCATACCAGCACGTAATACTAGGAAATCTATTATCCCCTGCCCATGAACTGATTTGTGAAAACTCCTTCAAGATTAGTGGTTGAACGTTATCAGCAGCTGCATGGGGTTAAGTCGTTCACAAGGGGGAACACAATTGCATGATCGCAGGAAATATCTTCAGAAAAAAGCTGTGCTCTTGGCCGTGCAATTATGTCCCCCCTTTGGTGCTGCTGCATGTGGTACGCAAACTTCTGGGACGTTTTCCGGACCTTATAGGCGGATAACAAGTAGCAGGTTGACAACAAGAAATAGGCGAACACCATACAGTTGGTTGACAACAGCAACCAGTGGCAGTGAGGATTTGGGTAAGGGAAGGTTTGGTTGGCTTCAGTAAAGGAAAAAAAGGAAAGACGAAACGTAAAGCACGTCCCGGAAGTTGGTTACACCAAATGTAACTGCTGCGGTTGTGAAGTTTTACCAAGATGAGGTTTCTCGCTGAGGCGGAAATGGGCACAAATTTTCACACGGATAAGCAGGAACGACATGCCTCTTGTTGCTGCGTGAAATTTTTGACGGTCCACAAGCCGGTTCTTGAATTTTAAGAATTTCGACGAGATTGAAAATTTTTTCAACATTTTTTTTTTTGAACGTCAAGAAGGTAGCAGATTTTTAAAGTCGCAACTTTTGATCCAGAAAGTATTGGATGTAACATACCCCATCCAGGAAGCTTTGGATGTAACAAACCTACCCGCAGCTTGAGAAAGGAAGAAATGTAATTTTTTCAACCCATTTCTCTACCTAATTCAGTGGTAGGTCAGCAGTACGCAGTCCAAGTTTACGAGGAATACGTTATTCACGGCAATGCTGCCATCTTAAAATGTCACGTGCCGTCGATTGTCAGCGATTTTGTTGTGACGGAGGGATGGTTTATCGACGAAGAATTCCTGGGTCCTTCCAACGAATATGGTAATTGTACAAACCAAGCCTATTTCAATGAAATATTTACGATGGGTTGTTGACGAAAATTTTGATTTTCTTGCAGCTGTTCAACAGTTTTACGAAACCGACGTGAACAAGGAGCACGTCATCCGCGGAAACGCTGGGCTCATGAAATGCCAGGTGCCCTCGTTCGTGGCCGATTTTGTGAGCGTGATCTCGTGGAGTTTGGATGACGAGGTTATCACTCCGTCGGAGGATTACGGTAATTTTTTCCTTCTAAAACCCTTACACACCCGACGTTTACTAACGTTTCAGGGTTCTTTCCAGGTGCAAGGTTCTTGAAGGTGGCGAGGAGACTGATCTTGCTCCGAAAAGTCAGATGATATCAAAAATCGTTTGATAAGGTCAACGGTGTCAAATCGGTCCACGGTGTCAATGGATTCAATGGAGTCCTTTGTGAGATTTTATTTTTTTAGGGCTTAAATCTTTTCAGAAGTTTGAGGTGCTGGTTTTCGTGATGGTAAGATGATCAACCAACTACTGATAAAGTTCAATGACATCAAACACTTTGACGAGGTCGATAGTATCAAGTGCTTTCAAGAGGTCGAACAGAATCAGATCCGTTAAAAGGTTTGCATCAAATGCCTTATCGAGGTCTGTTGGTCGATCAACTCAATTGCTTTTTATTGTTCACGTATTGGTTTTAATCGGCTGGTATCGTTTTGCTTTCAGTTGTCCAACAGTTCTACCAAGCAGAAGTCAACAACGAGCACGTGATTCGTGGAAACCCGGCAGTCCTGAAGTGCAACATTCCAAGTTTTGTGGCCGACTTTGTCAGTGTTGTGTCGTGGCACGCTGACGAAGGTGGTCAGAACCACGGCCAGGGTCAAGTGTTCGCCATGGATTCCGAGAATAAATACGGTAATTGATTTCGCTTTACTTCCAATCCAAACATTTTTTCTTTTCAGGGAGTATGCTTGGTCAGGTTAGTTGAAATTACAAAAGGTTTGTCGCACATAACCCGCATCTTTCTCTTTCCAACAGTTGTTCATCAGTACTACGAATCAGAGGTGGTTTCAGAATACATCATCAAGGGAAATTCAGCGCTGCTGAAGTGTACGATTCCACCCTTTGTCGCCGACTACGTACGGGTCGAAGCGTGGGTGCCCCAGGAAGGTCAGGAAATTCTGCCGTCGGAGGACTATGGTAGGCAATTTGAATACCCTCACACAATTCATTAGCTTCAGTGCTTCTCAAATTGTTTATTACCGACTTTTACTTTCAGTTGTGCACCAACATTACGAAGCAGGGATATTGTCGGAGTACGTCATTCGCGGAAATTCGGCAATCCTCAAGTGTAGCATACCGTCTTTTGTGTCCGACTTTGTGACGGTCGACGCCTGGTTGGACGACGAAGACTCCAATATGTGTACGACGATCGAAGGGATGACAGGAGCTATGGTAATCTTAATCTATTCTTGTTTCCCCTACGATTTCAACGACCTCTTCCTGCTCATTTTGCCCTGTTCTTCTTTCGTTTCAGTCGTTTCTCAGTCGTTCGACACCGAAGCCGACAACGAGTACGTCATTCGAGGAAACAACGCCATCTTGAAGTGCGAAATTCCCAGCTTCGTCGGCGACTACGTCGGCGTCGAATCGTGGATCGACAGCGACGATCAGGTCTACTTTCCAACTGGAAATGACTACGGTAACCTTGTCAACATGTTGTTGATTTTCAATCTTTCCAAAATGCTTTGGTCATTTTTATTTTCAGCTAAATCCAGAAACCACCTGGTTATCCTCAACATGCACTTGTTGTCTTTCACTTATCAGTTGGTGATGTGAGAAGATACACGAACTCAAAACACGAGGATCACTCATACCGAGGATAAAGACCTTCATGACCAGGAGGTTTTTTTCTCTTAATTCAGTGACTTTGGCTTTTATCTTTGCAGGCGTAGCATGAAGCAATCAGCGCAAACCATGACCTCGACATGCAAACCAGATTGGGGAGAGGTAGTTCACGATAGTGATTGAACTTGACTTTAGGACGATTCGTTTTCAGATGTTGCAGCCTGGCTGACCTTTCTTTGATGCTTTCGCTGACCGTAGGTACTTTGCTGACTTTTTACAATCGTCATGCACTTGTAGGTACCTGCATACATGCCGCCTGACATTTCGTGACCTTACTTCATTGACGTTAATCTGACGTTTCATAGCTGGTCAATGATATTTCACTGGACGTATGCTATAACCTTTCGCCAGGCTTTTCTATCCCCTTTTGCTGGCCCAGTTGCAACTTACCACTATAGTGGTAAGTTGCAACTGGGCCAGCAGGGCCAACTGGTTCAGTGAAAGATATATCTTTCACTGAACATTTGATGGACTTCGGATGGAGGTGTTCTTCCACTGCCTGTTTTTAACTTCCCAACTTTCACTGACCTTTCAATGACTTTCGTTCAAGCTCTCGTATCTCGAACCCGTTTCTGACTTTTCATTCGCCGACCTTTCGATGATCTTCCGACCTTTCATTGACATTTTTGTTCACCTTTTGTTACTTTTCGTGACAACGATATAACTCTTCCATAAAATGTCTTTTACTTTCAGGCTGGATGACTGCTGCACGTATGATCGAATTGCGACATCTCTATGTCGAGCAATTCGTCCGTCGATCATCGATATGAAATCCGGATGTGCAGGTGACCAATCTTGCAGAATTTACTTTCCAACTGACGGTAGCCAATCAGATCCTCGCATTAATATCTTCTACTTTTTTGTCTTTCTTTCAGTGGTTTCTCAGTTCTACCAAACCAGGGTCAACGATGAAGATGTCCTGCGTGGAAACGCCGCCATCATCAAATGCATCATCCCTAGCTTCGCAACGGACTTCGTTGATGTGGTCGCCTGGACAGTGGACAAGGACACGATCACCCTGACCGATGATCACGGTAAACACCGCCTTTTTCCCTTCTACCTTTGACCTTAGGTCACGGACACGCGTCTCCACTTGATTAATATCTTTTAATCTTTCAGTTGTTAGCCAGGACTACGAGATCCAGGTTCACGATCTTTTCGTCATTCGGGGGAACGATGCCGTCTTCAAGTGCAACGTGCCGTCTTACGTGGCCGAGTTCGTTGAGGTGACCTCGTGGGAAGATGGAAATTCGGAACCCTTTTACAGTTCTTCGACATCGGGTAATTATTAAAGAACATGTCACTTTTTGATATGGCGTTTGTGGGACTTGTTAAAATGGTACTTGACAATGCCGGAAGAAGTAATTGGGAGGGAAAAAGAGTGGGTTGAATTGTCTAGATAAAAATATTGGCACACTGTCAATGTGTCACCATTTTGCGGCAAAGATGAGAGGGACACAGAATTTTATTGGCTAGAAAGTGTTGACGCACACAAATTGACACGGTTACATGCATGAGATGTCTTGAGAAGTGAGAGTCATTCGGGCTTTCTAGACTTTTCCCATCCATGCTTATGCCTATCTGGTGAACTTCAGTTCGTCGGTCCATCAGTAGGCCTATTTCTTGGGAGGGAGGAAAATTTCACACTTTCCACGTAAGTCGATTCCATAACTTGCTCCTTGTTTTTCTCAAAATGTGAAGTGCTGTAGTTGACAGGAACTCTGCGAAATGTAGGCAATATACAAATACAGTGATCCCGATTTGTAAATCCTGACAAGATAGCTGCATCAATAAAAGTTCCCGGAAGCCAATTTGCATTCAAGGTTGAACTCAGGTCAGAACCGACGTGATGAACTCGTCTCGTCGGAAAGAATTCATCTGCGGCAGCGCTTTTCACATTTTCGTTCGAGTGGATAGGTAATTCACGCTGTAGATAATGTATTTTTTGAGTGGCCAGATATGGATCATCACGCTGGGGTATCCGCATAGAAGAAGTATGGTATCCGCATTTCTCAAGCGAGACAAAATCCCCGAGAATGGCAAGAACTTCGGAGATTTTGTGAACTACATATTTCGAAGATTTTGTGGACAGCATATTTTGGGATGCGTGATGAATCCGCTGATGGATCATTCATTTGTTTCAGCCTGCAATCGATGACACATGGTTTTGGATGCGTGATGAATCCGCTGATTGATCATTCATTTGTTTCAGCCTGCAATCGATGACACATGGTTTTGGATGCGTGATGAATCCGCTGATTGATCATTCATTTGTTTCAGCCTGCAATCGATGACACATGGTTTTGGATGCGTGATGAATCCGCTGATTGATCATTCATTTGTTTCAGCCTGCAATCGATGACACATGGTTTTGGATGCGTGATGAATCCGCTGATGGATCATTCATTTGTTTCAGCCTGCAATCGATGACACATGGTTTTGGATGCGTGATGAATCCGCTGATTGATCATTCATTTGTTTCAGCCTGCAATCGATGACACATGGTTTTGGATGCGTGATGAATCCGCTGATTGATCATTCATTTGTTTCAGCCTGCAATCGATGACACATGGTTTTGGATGCGTGATGAATCCGCTGATTGATCATTCATTTGTTTCAGCCTGCAATCGATGACACATGGTTTTGGATGCGTGATGAATCCGCTGATTGATCATTCATTTGTTTCAGCCTGCAATCAATGACACATGGTTTTGGATGCGTGATGAATCCGCTGATGGATCATTCATTTGTTTCAGCCTGCAATCGATGACACATGGTTTTGGATGCGTGATGAATCCGCTGATTGATCATTCATTTGTTTCAGCCTGCAATCGATGACACATGGTTTTAGATGCGTGATGAATCCGCTGATTGATCATTCATTTGTTTCAGCCTGCAATCGATGACACATGGTTTTGGATGCGTGATGAATCCGCTGATTGATCATTCATTTGTTTCAGCCTGCAATCGATGACACATGGTTTTGGATGCGTGATGAATCCGCTGATTGATCATTCATTTGTTTCAGCCTGCAATCGATGACACATGGTTTTGGATGCGTGATGAATTCGCTGATTGATCATTCATTTGTTTCAGCCTGCAATCGATGACACATGGTTTTGGATGCGTGATGAATCCGCTGATGGATCATTCATTTGTTTCAGCCTGCAATCGATGACACATGGTTTTGGATGCGTGATGAATCCGCTGATTGATCATTCATTTGTTTCAGCCTGCAATCGATGACACATGGAAAATTAGCTATGCAAAAATAGGTTTTTCCTTCCACGAGCATCATCAGACAGAAATTTTTTTCTCGATTGACATAATCGGAAAATAATTAATTTCGATGGAAATATTAGTGGCACTGGATTTCCAACTATTCCCACTGTGATGAACTTTCCTCTCCATTGTCAGTGGCTATTTTCTGTTCTCATACTGTTCCATTTACGAGCATTCCGACACATGGGTTCACCTGACACACGAGTCGGTCGCCTTAACCACTCGGCCATGGTGACAAGACAAGTCATGATGTGAGACAGTAACTTTGCGTTATTTAAAATTCTCAAATCACATTGACCTGAAAACGGGTTTGTTGACCTCATCCCATCACACTTCAGGCTTGTTCGCGTGTCAAGCAGGGAGGAATTCCTTCCGGTTTTGTGCTGCGTCACGGGAAGGGTTTCATTCAGTCGACGTGTCACCGTTGGTTGGTTGAGCGTAATCCCTTCCCAGTAGGTTTCATTTCTCTCTCTCCGAGAGGTTTAATTGGGTTAATTAGACAGGCTTCGTGTCATGCGGCATGAAACATCCGAAAAACTGCATTCATTTGCTTTCACAACAAGTATTATTTCGCAACATAAGCCGCATCTGCGAGGTCAGATCGGGGTAATATTGAAAAATATCGGGAAGCAGAAAACTTTGCCACGATAGCGCTTCTTTCTCCTGTTTTATTTTTTTCGCCGATTTTTCAAAACATTGAGCAAATATTTTCATGATTGTTTTCTCAACGTATGAAGTCCATGAACAAAGTGGTCGTCTTGCCAAGAGTAACCTTAGAAGTGCTGGAAAATTTGAGAGGGAAAATATTCTCCGGAAATGAATGGATTTTGATTGCAACTGTGGGGAGATTTCCACCATCTTTCTGGTCGCACACATCTTTGGTATGGTGTAATGCATTGGCAGGACTAGGATAGTTTGTTGTAGGTAAGACTTTAGAAATCTGACCACATGTGGACTGGACGAGTTATCATTTCTCCTTGATTGTTATATTTTATTTAAGCTCATTTGGCCTTGACCTAACCAATCCCGATGAACCATAGCCTGATCAAAATTTTTCTGATGCGAACAAGAATGACAACTTGTCCAGTTGAGTTGTGGTCAATGGTCTTCCAAAATGTGTCCTTTAATAACCCGAGATTTGGTTGAGGTATTACTAATACCGCGGCATATATTGTGTCCCTGCTCCACCGCTGCAGAAAAGAGTGAGGTCGGGTCATAATTTATGCCGCAGTATTCGTAAGACCTCAACCAAATCTCCCCGGGGTAAGTAAGTTTTTGGTTTTTAATCCAATCAATTTAATGTTGATTTATTTTACTTTTCAGGGACAAAAGAACCAGGATTTGAGTCGCCTTTTGCATGATGATTTTGATTCATATAATGATCGTTTTTGCTTACACTGTTTCAACAGATTTATCCATCAAGGTCCAATAAGCTTTGTAAAAATGATAAAATACCTATTCAATACCGTTCCGAATGCCTGTCGCCAAGTTCGTGGACGTGATTTGCGATTTATTTTCACAACATATTTCTTAAAATTAAAGCTGACCAAACCCGACCTAACCTCTTTCCCTCAGTCTATTGCTTGTTCTCAACCTACTGCTTGCTGTCCGCCTATTTAGACAATGAAATCTCTGCCAACTTGGCCCACTGCACTTGAAAGCAGACATTCGGAACTGTATCTCCTAACTCGTCGTTTGCCTCTAGGATATTTGATACCTCTGTTTTGACACTCTGTTTTGGCACTGCCAATTTCGAGGCACTGAGGCAAATGCATTGGAGAAGTGCCTGCCCAATAACGGCTGTAAGATGCGGATGGAGGTAACGGTTGCCTCCGAGGTTTACCTCTGAACAA
>JASGXE010007877.1:0-18890 GCA_030068105.1 Sinentomon sp. SZTP_YWyxl
TCCGCGAAACGGCCGTATGACACAAAGTGAATCAATTCTTCGGGGAAAACAAACTCAACTTATTCGTTTGGACAGCATGCAGACAATTTTTTCAGCAAACTGTCTGTTGGAGACATGATTGTTTTGAGTTGATGAAACAATCCGAACTTTTCATCAATTTCACTGTCAGCATCATGTCTTTTTTGAAAAAAAAAAAATGAAGAGCAACACAAATAAGTTGAGTAAACGTTAACTTTTGTCAAAAAAGTAATCATTGTAACAAAATATGCGCTAGCACGGAATTTTTCAGTTGGAGAAAGGTTTGTGTCACCGCGGGGAATCACATTTTCGTCAAACATTCTCGTTTTGCACGTTGATCCTCTCTGATGTGGTGGAGGAAAAATACCTCGATGAGAGCGGTTTCAGTGGAGAATAAACGGAGTGGGAGAGTGAATATCATTGATTAGTTGAATGCAGAGCGGAGTTGGGCACGATTATGGGGCATTGTTCTCCTTGCGAGCCCAAGTTGTGCAACAAGGTTTAGCCGAACCACCGGCCGTGTGGCTGTCAGCTCATAATGGCAATGATGATGATGATGATGATCAGTGTGATCCAAGTTGATGAAAAGGAGAAGAATGCCCCAGGAATACCTATCTTTTCAAAATGTCAAAAGGAGAAAACTCCGAACAAAGTTGCAGAGAAATTTTCGACATCGCCACATGACAAAAACTTCGCTTTTCTTTCATTCAGTCAGATATTTGTACAGTAGGATATCACATAATTTCACCAAAAATTTCATCTAAAATAGGAATTGAGTGGGACAGCACTCGGCCCTCTTGCAGCGCGGGCCCTCAGGTCAAGGCCCAGTTGGCCACATGGGTTAACAATGACACTTCCGTACAAAGAAAGTAACGGATCGAGGGCCATTGCTCTTCTTCTGCTGCATATCACAATCAATGTCCAATGATCTGCATAGATTTCAACATGACACTAATCATCGCATCAATCTGCGTCAATCCTGCCAGTGTTCTGGCACCTGCTAATTTATTTCGTCGAAAAGTGTTCTGAAGCAGCGCTGCAGGTAGCAGCCTCTTTACCTGCCTTTCTGTGGCATGTTGGCCCATCGCCCATGTGGGATCGTTGAATTTTGGGCACGGTGCGCGGCGTTGTCAATTAATATGCACGGTCATATCCTGTCAATTCATTTGGGAAGTGCTTTTTTGAGTTTCACCGCCTTTGTGCTTGTGTCCAGATCGTTTGACGAGGTTATTTCACATGACCGGCAGCAGTTCGAGCGAGCAGCCGAACGGATCTTTCAAACTGCCGCGCGGACGGGACGACTGAATGTCCCAAACATGGAAATTGGTTCACTGCTCGTGCCCTTTTTGGACATCGCGTCTGCTGCTTGTAGTTACACCAGGAGATCAGATTAGCCGGCGTTGTAGCTGGTTCGGACCATTTTGAGCGCCGTTCAAAGAGAGAGGCTACGTATGTTATCCGAGCAGCATGTTCCCTTATTTGAAACGCTTAGAACACACATTTTCGGCCCTCTCACATCCATCTATGGGAATTGGTCGCTCAGGTCGGAATAGACAGACATAAAAAGCGCTTGTCAAAACAAAAAATCACTCTTTTCGAAGACTAGTTTGTTTGTTACCTTTTTATGTCTATGTTTGATTTGCTGGTGGGTGATACGAGAGGCCACTGTCTGCTGTCTTGTCGGTTCTTATCGCTTGTCTGCGCGCCGAGCCGAACAATAAAAGCGCTTCTCCATGAAATCACTTGACTGATCGCGAACACCTGGGGTTAGTTTCTGCGAAAACATCCCGAATTTAGAGGGCCGAATGGAAAAATTTCACCCCGGGATCAAAGAAAAAATACACCTCAATAGCATCCGAGACCATTCGCAAATTTTTGACAACTGATTCTGCGACAAACGACCATTTTTGTGACCACGTGCAAACATGGACAAATATGGAGGCGCCGTGGAGGTTTTTATTTCGCTGGGGTATTTCAGTCGTTCAAAAGCCAAACCAATCAGACATTAACGAAAAATAAATGAGTTGTGCTGTCCAAAAGAGCCAGACGCCGGGACAGGACCTGATAAGCGCACCTGCAGGGTTCTTCCTTAACAGGTAAAATCGTTTTACGGTACTCGCCTACAGTTTCGTGGCTTCGCCCATCGGTCCTTTGTGTGACTGCTCGGCTCTTTACGATCGCACCGAAATAAAATTCACCCCTTCTGGAACATGTATTGAATTCATTTACTTATATGGTGTTGCTTCAACAATGGGATGGCGAGTGGAGAAGCGACGCTGAGCACCATATGAAGCTGTCCAGTGGTGCAGCCATATGTTTATGGGCCTATCGTTTTTGGTATCGCCCATTTAAATCTGTTTTGTTGTGGGCTTTTGGGCAGATTAGCGGCCTAATTATTAAAGAATGCCTCTCTTGTATGAATCGTTTTAAACATTCTAACCCTTTACGCCTGCAGACGAGCATTCAAAGCCTCAAAGCGGGCTGTCAGTGTCAAGGTGGAGCTGGAATTGAATTCCATGAATAACATCTTCAGATCTGCTTGCCTTTCATATCTCAGGATTGGTGCCTCCTTGAATCCTATTTAGTTCAATTATTGTTATGGCATTCCGGCGACAGTGTCCGAATTCATAAGCTTCTACTACCAACCACTAATGGAAGCAGCTTGCTTCACAAATGATCGAACTCAGAAGTTGCAACGATTGTTCATTTGTCATCCGGGCGCGGTTTTTGACAGTCACCAATGCGGTTACACAAAACGACTGACCCTGACCGAAAAATTATGAGGAACACGGCAATGCATGGGGGTGAGCAAGAATTGTGCTCTCAACAACCCGACCTCGTTGGATAACTTGGGCTCCCAAGGAGAAGTATGGGGCACACCAATGCCCCATGATCGTTGCCCAACTGTGCTCTGCATTCAACGGAAACGACTCGGGGTCAGTTTCACGGCATTGGTGTGCCAACCTGCAGGATTTCCCGAAGAAAGTAGGCCTAATGCTCTGCAGAGCAGAGAAGTGTGTCTAGTGGTGTGGCTTCCTGTAGCGTAACCTGCCAAGCCTCTGTCTTGGACCTGCAGTTAGTTGTTCCTCAACGTGTAGTGTGATCTGCTCACGGGATCTCCTTACATCCTATCCGAAGTGCAACATTTTGCGCCACGACAACCTGTTTTTTTGCCATGGTCCTTGCAAATAACACCTGAAAAAAAAATCTGCGCTTGACCCGGCATCGAACTCAGGTCCTTCGGATCACGAACAGACATCACTTCACTTCCAGGCCCAGGCAGCCTGATTAAAATAAAACGCACTGTATCGGCATTGGTCTCACTGCTGATTCCACATTTTTTCACGGGTTTCGCATGGCAGAGGCACATTTAGCGTGTGAAAACGGAAAGGCTTATTGGTTTGCACTGAATTTTTGAGGTTTACCAGATCTGATTTTGGGAGGCGGATTTGTTTAAATCTGCGGACAGGTTTGGCAAACCCCTGCACGGCTTCCTGTGGGAAATGAAATATCAACAGGAAGTACGATGACATCACATCGCTTCAGTGAGACCCCTGAATGGAAATTTTTTTTTTCCAATCAGGTATTCTTCCATCCAAATTTTCAGCCTTCTTTGCAGACGTTTGGCCGAAGTTTTCAACGTTGAGAGAAAAAAAATAAAATCAGTAATTCGCAAATATCATGTGAAAACAGAAACCAACTTTCAATGTGTTTCCAAAACACCATTTTTTCATCATTTCCTTTTCAAAAATACCATTTGCAAATGGAAATTTTTCAAAAATGAAAATGCCTTTCCGGAACACTTAAAGCAGTCTAAAATAGCTAGCAGACGCATGAGGTGCATTTCCCTCTTTTCAAGCCAAAACAGCAACAGACCTCTTGAACAATAATCGATTCCAGAAATCACCAACTGTTTAAAAAGTGCGTCAGATAATAAAACTGCCCCGCTATACAGAAGGACTCCAGTGAGTTTTACTGTTGATTTTATCACATCGACAATGCAGTTTTTTATTGCCTGACCTGCTTGTTCCTTTCCTTCGTCATTGTGGCGTGCTCACGGCAAATACGAGGGTAGGTTTCCCAGAAATGCCCATCCTGGCCCAGGATATTTTCTACGGTATCGGCAGGAATGGTTTGGATGAATGAATTTTTTTGCGCAACAGCGATGTGGATCGAAAGCGGAATGCCCAATCCCAAGAGATGAGGATCGAGGGAATAATGTGATATGCCACCAGCCCCGGAGCCAGGGAGGACTTCAGGGGCTTCGTCCGCCTGGAGAACCGCCAAACCCCCGAAAAAAATGTGAATCACTTCCACCTGGGATGTGAGCTAGTTAACCTGGAAATGTGAAAAAAAAACGTGCCCAGTCCGAAGGTCAGATAAATCCTCTCCCTGCAATGCAACCCCGAATGCTGGCCAAATAAAGAGAGGAAATGGAAAGGAAATTTCTTGGCTTCTGCCACATGCTGATAATACTGGCTTAAGGTATGCTATTCGTACAGACTGTATTTTTCATAGAGGTAGACAGTTTTGTCTCTAAAATCAAATGGGCTCTGATTCTCCGAAGGGATGAGCAGGTTCCCCAAGAAATGCAACCAACAATACCCATTGTTGCTGCATTGAAAAT
The DNA here is from genome assembly GCA_030068105.1 of Sinentomon sp. SZTP_YWyxl. NCBI lineage: Eukaryota > Metazoa > Arthropoda > Protura > Sinentomata > Sinentomidae > Sinentomon > Sinentomon sp. SZTP_YWyxl. The sequence continues at coordinate 4,646 of JASGXE010007877.1, forward strand.
TGATGTCCTTTTCCTGCGGACGTAAACAAAATCAATGAGATTTAAAACATTGCCACAAGCAATCAATGACAATTAAAGCATTGAGAGCTGCATTCGCTGTGACCCATTTTCGGAGTGACATCTGTGGATGACATCGAATATAGAAACCCCTTCGAATATTGAAAAATTTTATTTCTTTATTCTTTTTCTATCACTTCCTAACAGAAGGATTATATAGTTTTTTTGTGGTTGATCCGGTCCAGGAATTGTGGACTCGTCTTGCCACCATCATCGGGCTCCCTCTCATGTGGCAACAAATGAAGTGTGAGGGAGATACGACAGAAACGAAGCTGCAAGATCTGGAAAGAATTTGATAAACCATTTCACTTATTTTTGTATTTTGTTAGCAACGTTTGTGTCAGGAATCATTTCATCTTTGTTATTTTTGCGTTGAGTTGCATGTGCCTTTTTTGGATTTTGGTGCAGTTTGCATATTCGTTATGTTAAACTCTGTATTTCGAGAAAAGTTTATGACAGATTGAGCAGTACAAAAATAAACTTTCAAGTCCTTTCATGGCAATGCTCACGCATGACCTACTTAAGGGGGGGGGGAAACCTTCGGAGAGTCGAAAAATGGCTAAAAATGATATTTTTTTGGATTTTTAGGTTTTTTTAGCACGAAAATCTGCTGATTCCAGTGGTGCAAACAGTTTTTTGAAATTCCATATAGTTTAAGAAGTTACGGACCGAAATGCGAAGGCATTTCAATGCATTTTTTACGCTATTTTCGTTAATCAATCTTCAATTTACTCGGAACTAAAGATTTTTCATTTTCGGCAAACTTTTGAATGCTATATTCAGCTTGGGAACAGCACAGAAGGTTAAAAAATTTGCATACTTATGTAAAAAAATGTCCTAAATTGGGTGGAATGGTCAAAATCAGACTATCATATGGTATTTTCATGATACAAGTGCATTTTGAAATCATGGCAGTAAAAATTTACCGCTTTTTTGACGCGATAAGGATTAATTGAATTAGGAAGCAAAAATGAAGTTGGCAGGAGGATGCTGACCTTTTACCCAAATTCTGGTTCCATTTGGATCACTTTGGCGCAAACTAGAGGTGTCCCTAGCTCCAATGGTTTAGGCGCTGCAGCGATCAAAAGTTGAGTCTACTTTTTGCGTATAAACTGGCTACAGCTGGCAACCAGTAACACTAGGGTGTGAAATTTTGCACAGATCTTAGTTAAAGTGACCTGAAAATGTGTGCAAAGTTTGAACCAAATCGGTTGAAAAATAAAAAAAGTTTGCGCGAAGGTTTCCCCCTCCCCCCTTAAGAAAGTTGCACACAAATTTTCAACAATTGAGCAGTACAAAAATAAACTTTCAAGTCCTTTCATGGCAATGCTCACGCATGACCTACTTAAGAAAGTTGCACACAAATTTTCAACAATGCCAGTTGCCTTCGACCGTACTTCATTAAACGAAAGTTGACTTTTTTGTATTTTAGACATTTTTCTTTTCCACAGAATCACACAACCGAGAGCCACAGGAAGCAAGAGAGATGGTACATCGATTTCTGCCTGCATTCAGTGGACAATTAACCTCCAACATCTTCCGAAACCTAAATGTTTCACGAGTCAAAGACTGATCATTCAAGACTTGAGTGTGCTGTGGAGTCCTTCGTTGGAAGCACATGTTACCACCATCATACATTTCAACGTTGCAGTATGGGACCGGCTGTGCATCCATATTTCGTCTGCAACTTTGTGTATCATGTAAAAAAGATCTGCCGTGTATCCTGTAAAAAAGATCTGCCCATCTATTTTGGATCTGCAACCTTGTTAAAGGGAGTTGCAATTTTTTGATCATCATCCACTGCAAAACCACTGATAAAGATCAACTTTCAAATTTGCCACAGCAGCAGCTGTGTTGCTGACTCCAATCTTGCGTTCCTCTCCATCCTACTTCCAAGGAATTATCTTCCCTGCATTACCAAATATGTTTTATTTTTGAAAGATTGTAAATTCTGTTTCCGTCAGATTGGTCCAAAGAGCTGTACCCACATCAGCTGTCAATTGCATTGCTTACATGGACCGCATGCCACTGGCTGTCACTCCTTATCACAGGGCAATAATGCTCTGGGAGGAAACAGGTTTATCATGTTCTGTCACCCAGGGCCTTCACAAAAGCTCATAATCCGTCATTCTCAGCAGTTCAGAATAACCAACTGTTGACACTCATTTCCCAACTGAAATATACAGCTAGCAACTTGTGCTTCTGCCCTCTTGGTGTGAGGATTTGACACACCGGAGTAGCAGTCATCTCACCTTCTTGGAGTCCTGCATGCAAAATACGCATCATCTCGTATGGAAATGCTGCAATTGGCATTTGTCATGGCGGTCACACAAGGAATCAGCACAAAGATGTTCTCACAAAATTATGAGCGGACTCCTGAGTAAGCATGCTTGAACTCCGCTCGTAAATTCAATGTTGAGTAACAGGATTTCTATCAGCAGTCTGGTCATTGTACTGCTGCAAAATCTGACAAATATTTTGTGATTTTGGAGATTTGTTTATACGTGCATTGGAGTTGCAGAATTCGAGCAATTTGACCCAAAATGCTCATCATAACTCAACTCTTCATGATTTGACTAGTGGTGAGGTCAAAACAGCCACAGGTGAAAAAATATCAAACAAAAATGTTTGATGCGGGATTATGTTGTTTAAAATTTCACCTCAACGAACTTGTGTTTTCATTTTTGAAATATTTAAAAATAATGTGTAAAAAAATAAAAAACACTAATTTCACACTTGTGTATTTTTCACTATCCAGCATGAATTTCTGAATGCCTCAAGTATTTGTGGAGGCAAAATCACCTCGGGGCCCGGTCCAAGGAACAGGCCAACCAACAACAAAACAGCAATGACTTAAGTAGAGCTCAGCCAAGTCACATCTTAAGAATTGGACAAATGTCTGGAAGCGTTGTGCAGCCAGCTAAGTTTTAACTTGAGTTGAATGTCTTGGCATTTTTTCAAGAAGATGCTTGTACTGGCGACAGAATTAATGTACTCTTATAGGTAAACAATTTAACAAAAGTAAGTGGTATGGTTGATCAAATTTTCCAGAAATCACAGCTTTGTTTCTGTCTGTCCCCCTCACACTTCATCAGTTGCCACATGAGAAGGAGCCCGATGGTGGTGGCAAGACAAGTCTGCAACTTCTGGGACCGGATCAACCACAAAAAAAAAAAACAGATAATCCCTCTGTTAGGAAATAATATTGAAAAAGAAAAATTGCATTTAAGCACCATTCCATGGGAAAACCAGCAGCACAAACTAATCAACATCCGAACTGAAGGGTCGAGTTAAGCCAGGACCAAACACCTTGATCTCTGACAAAGCCCCCCTCTGCAAAAAAGCCAGTATGCGCGGCTCACGCAAATAATAAATTTAAAAAATTTGTTACTGTTCAGATTTTCGTAAAAAATCCATGCTGCAGAAATTAAAGATCCTCTTAACAAGCGAGGTCAAAATCCGACACCTTTTGAAAAGCCTTGTTGCAATCAAAAAGAGTTTCGGAGGAAATAGTTAAATGGAAAAAACACATGTATGGGGATATTAATTCCGTCGTATGGGGACATTAATTCTGCCTCTACTATACAACCATCTTGCCTTGTGTTTTGCATGAAAAAAATATTCCAGGTTCGCAATAAAATCAAAGCAGTCGATGAGAAAAAAGTACAAATCCAAGCATAAATAAGGTCAAGTTTTTAATTTCTATTTTTTTGCATACGTCAAACCAGATTCATAAAGAAAAATGGAAATCATTGCAAAAGGTGGAAGGAACAGACCTTGCTAAAATACAGCCGTGGAAAAACCCCAAATGGTAATCAAATTGTACCCCAAAAACGTCACAAAATCACAAGAAAACTGGACAAGGGGATTCAATTTTCGAAAGTGCACAAATTCACATATGAAACTGCAGGCAAAAATAACAAATCAGCAAAAAATAAAGGCACTCCGGCTTCCTCATATGTCGTATAACAGCCGTATCCACAGCCTTATTTTATCCGGTGATTGTAAAAAGCTATGGAAAACTGAGGAATCTTCTTAAAGGATACTTTTTTTTCCAAAGTTATGTTGGCATGAGGATTGGTAGATTGTTCATCCAAAACCATGGCAGTCATTGAATAAAATGCTCGAAACTGCAATCATGACAAAAAGAGGATATTGCTTTTATTTCGGCGATATCCAGTAATCCAATTCCTATTGCGTTTCCCAAATCATCTCAATCTCTACTCAAATCAGGATCATCCCAAATTGTATATACCATCTCAAAACAGGATCTAAAAAAATTGTGAATAAAGGGAGCTTCCAGATGCATGTTCTATGCAGGGTGGCCCAATAATTCTGGCCAGCGAATGTTATCCATAATCTGGAGTAACTTTCATTGTTTAAAATTGTTTGCCAAACAATTTTAAATTGTTGGCAGCAAACAGCAATAGAACCAGTGCTGAGGGCAAATTTTATGCAAAGAAAGAGTTCAACTTTCAGCAGGGCCAAAGAAGTCTGCCCCCTTGAAAGCACAATTAAGAAAACAGTATAAAAAAAGTACATCTTGCAGAAAATTCAGATCCTAACGATCGAAGCATGTCACGCCTCAACGAGATGTAACTAATTTGGAAGACAAAAAGGCTGTGAAAAACCACATTACAAATTTGAAGCACGTAGAAAAACATTCCTTCGACAGGATAAACTGGTTACAATTACAGATTTCGGGAGAGAAAAAAGCATACCTAAAGGCATTGTTTTACGACCTTAACACTTAAAATAAAATGCATTCCAAAAACATGTCACCCAAAAACATGTCACCTGCAATGGAGAAAATACTCGGCCATGATATCAGTAAATCCTGCAATTAGATTATTCATATTTTAACCTTCAACCCGAAAAGAAATTTAACTGACTAGTCTACAGTAAACATGCTTGAAAACAATTTATCCCAAGTCATCGACCCCGAGTGTACTTTCAAGGTGGTAGAAACAGAATTCAGAAAAAAATGTGCTGATGTCTCCGCCAGTGGCAAGAAAAAAACATAAAATGCATGCTCGGTGGAATTACGATGCTCATTTGCGCATATTTTGAGAATATACACACATTGATATCGCTGACTTGCTGGAGTAAAGACCTCATGAATATAAGCTCACAATGAAACTTGTGATTGTCACAATATCATGTGTTCTCTGAAACTGTGCTCTTGCCATTTCGGGACACATCAATTAAGCAACCAGCCCGATCTTGGAAAAACAGGTGCCAACCTCAAATGGCGGCAATTCATCTGCTGCTTGATTCGTTGCTGGAAAATGATGTAAGCATTGTGGTTAAATGGGGCCTATAGTTTGGATCTACAGTGCCAACTGAAACCAAGAGTGTCAATAATCAGGGACCTTCTTTAATTGGATCACTCAAAATCCGTGAACTTAAAACTTTTGTTCACCTTATTTTTGAACCAACTTTTCAATGGAGATTTAGTGTACGGGAAAGTTTTGTGCAGCAATTTGATAGCAGCCAGTGAACTTAACCTCCACTAAGTTGGGTTTTAGTTCACGGCGATCACTAAGTGATCCAATTCACAAAAAAGTGATCCTGCCCTAGCACAGTCCGTTCCGGCCCTTTCAAAGTCACACTGGAACGTGCGTTCCGGTGACTTTGAAAGGGCCAGACTTTGAATGAACCTTTCACCGCATCAAAGCATAGGTAACTACCACAACACCGCAGATTGGCAGGAACAAAGCAGATTCCGAAATTGTTATTTCCAGAGAGGCCAATTTGGAAATTACACAAAAAGGGCAACCTTATCTGTTCTTCGAACTTAAGACGAACGTCAGGTCAGGGTTGGCCAAATGGACATTAGACTGGAATTGCGTTTAACTTTGCGAACAAAACTGGAAGAAAAATGAAGCAGAAGTGGATTGGTGACGAACTGCATCATCTAAAATTGTGCCAATTTTTGATTGGACCAATTTTACTAGGATTCCAGAACTCCACTAGTGGACCAGGGCTCCACTCTCGATTTCCTCGTCCGCTGTAGCTCATGAGACACCACACATTTCCGAAATGATTTTTCCGTGCTCTCATGCAGGGACTCTTTTAGGGGGACATCGGCCTCCACGTCGACAAATTCCCCGCCATGGCTCTCTCGTCCTTCCCTCGAGTAGCTTGCCCTGTGGGAAATTTTGCTTCTGGAACACCAATTTTGCCACCAAAATGAACCCTAAAATTTCAAAAATCCTTCAGCTTCTGGGGGGCTCCGCCCCCAGACCCCCCGCCAGGGGCCCTGCACCTTGGAACCCCGCTGGGGCTCTGCCCCTGACCCCGATCACTGGGGGGCTCCGCCCCCCAGACCCCCCGCCTGGGCTGCGTCCAGGGATGAGATGCCCTTTTTGTGCGTGAACTGCCTTTCAGTTTTCTCTTGCCAAGCCAGAAAAACACGTTCTTGAATTTTCCAAACATTCGTCTGGTTTTCTCACAGAGGGTCACGATAATTGATGCTGGCGACATCAGGCCAATATTGCCCAAAAATAAATGGCCTGAAAAAGTTTGATTTTCAAAATTGAGACGACCGACAGTGTCTCATGATTGAACAGATCACATGCACCAGCTAAGGTGATCCGAATCTGAAATGTTGAAATCTGAAAGCTGCATTGCATTCCAACAGCCTGCAATCGGGAATGGAATTTGGGAATCCAGAAACCAGTTTGTAAAGTGCTACATGTAAGAATTTTAGTTTCTTGTAAACTTTTTCCGACCCCAGAACAGACATTAATTAACCATTCAGATAGATAATCAAACAACGAAAAATTGAAAATTGTTGGAATTTTTTTTGTGAATTTGTGAAATGAGATTAGCACCATCTGCAATGTTCCCAAATGCCAACAAAGTGTAGAAAATGTTATGCAATCAAGGTCTACATGGCAAAACAGTTGGCTCCGAACAGACGGATGGTAAAAGTCCGGCCTGGCATAATAATTTTTGGAATCTCCTTTTTCAACAAGCAAGCAAAAACACTTCACGAAAAATCCGCAGTAAAAAACAAGTCATGCCCAAAAACAAGGAAATAGAACAACCCAATTGAAGTTAACAATCCTATATAACGCATGCTTAGACAAATACACTGCCAAAACAAGAATTTTATGACAAAATTGGTGGACAAGGATGAACCACATTGAGCACAAGTCACAGGCAGATAATTATCGTTATTGAATTGATTTTCTATCCAATTAATTGGGCTTGCTTGCAGTGTAGCATTCCTTCTTATCACAATTCAATGATTCTGTCTACCAGGACTAGTCATTCTTCTGAAATATGAAAATGAGTATGAAAAATGAACAATAATGCACAAGACAGCATGCAGCATGTAAAATACAAGCTTCTGTATGAACACAGGAGAAAAGCAACCGAATCATTCCAAGTGACACATGCGGCCGATTTCCAAAACGAAGATTAATCGGCAGATCGCCTAGATCTGCGGATCGACGAGTGGTGACATGGTTGACCTCGTCGTTCACAGTATCAATGTGAATCCAAATATTTGTGGTCAACCAGATCACCACTCCTCGATCCACAGATTGCGGCGATCTGCCGATTAATCTTTGTTTTGGAAATCGGTCGATGATCTTCCTGTTGTGATAAGCGAGCAATCGAGTTCATAAAACTACTCATGCCTGGCATTTCAATGCCAAAAACGAAATGGAACATCATATTTTATTTGGTCACATCACCGATTATGACTCACACATTCCAATTTAAAAATGATTTTTGCAATAAAAGTTAGCAAATGCGATCAGACACACGGATGCGAGTGGTGTGAGTGGGTTTGCAGTTGGCATTTTGGCCTGTTCGACAACGTTGAATTGGGAGAGATTTTTCGCAAAATCAAGACTCCCTCAGTGCTGATGGTGAGGCAGTGAATAAAAAAAAAAAAAAAAAAAACTGCCAACACAAGGCATATAAAAACACCCTCACTCGAAGTGAGAGTGTTCACGTGAACACAGGAGTTGCAGCAACCAGGAAATGTGCCAGCCAAGACCCAAAGAGCTTTTCCCTGAACAGAATCTCACTGATTGTGAAGTTATCTAAGAGAAACTTCCTGTCACATGTAGCGTGGTTACCTACCTTTTCTTCTTTTTGTGAGCCGACAGACTTTCTTGGCCGCTGTCCTCGCTTTCTGAACTGCTTGATTCACTTGCACTTGACCCGTCAGTCGACGATGAACTGCTGCTACTGCTGCTGCTTGAGCTCGAGTCAGACGCAACACCCGTAACACTTTTCAGATCAACTTCATCAGCAATTGCTGCCAGTTCAGGCTGCTTGCTCTGTTATTGAAAAGTAGATTAGATTGTGAACTGGCACAGTTGAATGGAATTTGTTCACACATGGCATTCTTTTTCAACCAAGCAACCATCTCTCCACTAACTTAGCCGTAATTATGAACACAGGCAAATTTCACCAGAACCTGGGCAAACTCTCGACCTTTGAGATTTGATTGCAAGATTCAGCTGGACATACAAGAATGTTTTAGAACATCTTCCTTATCTGAAGCAAAAAGTCGTCACGTCAAACCGACATAAAAGTTCACAAAGGCACCTGGGACCTCAAAGTCATTGCAGAACATCTCCCAGTGCTAAGAAGGTTTTTAATCAAAACCACCTTCAAAGAATTTTGCATTTGCAATGGGAAAAGCTGTGTGAAGTCGCAATGGGAAAAGCTGTGTGAAGTCTCACTTGGGAACGTTCACAAAGTAGAGTTACCACAGGAAGGTCCTTGAATTCTAAATAATTGTGGTCCGTCACCTTCGGACCAAAAGAGTCTCTTCCGCAAAATTGGTCAAACGTGCAGGCATATTCCTAATTCTCCCAGAAAAAAAGAAGTGAAAAAATCACACATTTGATGATTCATTTGCAGGTGTGGCCTCTCTCTCAAACTAAAACTGAGATATAAAGTTGTCAAAGTTGTAATTTTGCACAACAAATCATGGTCAAACAACACATGTACTGAATGTGAAAATGTTTCACTGACAAAAAACTCAACATTCGAGGGGCCCAGCTATCTTCAACTTAATCAGCCTTTCTGCCACTTTCAACTCTCAAAACAATACCTAAAGAATGAATGAATGCCGGCCATGTACGAGTAATTCAATCTGACAAGGAGCAGCTCCACGAAGGTGGTAGCTTTTCATGAATTTGGCTGCTCACTGTTCTAGGGCATGAATAAAAATAATGCTGAATGTTGTTCCAAAGCACAAAATATGCAAATAAAATATGCCAGGTGGGCAGAAAAAGAATTCAAGTTAGAGAAGATCAAAGACAAGCAAATTCACATCGCCCCCTCAATGCTAAAATCTCAACACACTGAAATATGTTCACCCACATTTTCATCCATAGTGGTGAAAGAAAGTGGGATTCCAAGTGTGTACTTTTTTCTCAGAAATGATGATGCTGGGTTTCATCCCGACTTCGACCCACCAGCTTTACCAAATAGTGGACAGGCATTGAAAAGATTCTAGACCTGCAAGAATCCATGTGCAACAACAAAATTCAGCCATCCTTGACCGGCATATCGATTAATAATTTACAATCAATTGCTGGAATCTGTCTTCACCATTGTGCTGATATTGTAATTATTGACAATTCCATTGTTCCAGAGAGAGACAGGGTCCCTGCTCGCACCAGTCAGATCAAAAAGCAAATAGATACAACTCTCACCTTCACTGAAGCCTAAGTACCTGTTTAATTGCAGCAGCGTTTCTCTGTCATTCAAATGTAGTCTATTTAACTGTGGATGAATGCTAATCCCAGGTTGCGGAATAATTTTTTTCAATTGAAGCAAATGGCAAAAATTTAACCTGCAACCTCTGATTAGCATTACTCCGTAGTTCTGCGTTAAGTGATTTTCAACAAATCGAAGTAGGTTTTCAACAAATCGAAGTGGCGACAAACCGAAGTAGGTAGCCTATTTCTGACATTTTAAATTTAAAACTTTCGGGCTTTTAATCATCTGAGTTGTGTGTACGGACATGCTGTTTTGTTAATCACAATAGTCACACTTCTCGCCCTTGACTGGGCGTGATCTTTGTTAACTGCATGCCTGATGAACTGCAAGTTCCCTTGCCACCTAACTTGCCCAATCTAACCTAAACTCCCCCAACTTGTAGTTTAGTGACATCTAACTTATCCCAGCGTACCCAACCTAACGAAACCTCCATCTTGTAGTTGATCAAGCATGCGATTCAACCAAGATCACCAGCTTATACGATAGCTCAACAACAAAACCAACACAGCCTATTACACCGCCTGCACAGAACATGTCTCAAACCCCTTTAAAATCTGTCGGTATCCCAGCCTGCTTTTCCTAAGAGTTTTGGCTGGTAAGAGATGCCTTTAAACCTAAACAGACCAAGTAACAAGAAGAACAAAGGTGTGGTTATATTTTAATTTCCTCTGCCGCTTACCTTGAGAACTCTATGCCATTTCTTAGACAGCTTCGGACGACCACGAACAGTTTTGTGCCATACGACGGGAAAATTTGTGCGACTGGAAAAATTCTGAGTAACAGCAATGGTTGTGTCCAAATTTAAAACGACATGCCACCAACCACCAGGAACAAAAACAGTCTCACCAGGCTTCTGCACAATTTCAAGCTGAAAGGAAAGAAAATTGGTAGACCTACAGGAGCAAAGGAATCATTTGCCAAGGCTGCAAGTTTATAATTTTTCATTCCTACAAAATCACTCAAGTAGGTATTCTCTTCATGAAGTCACTAGTAGATTTTGAAGCTGGCTAATCGCTTGACTCCACTTGCTATTTGAGAGGAAAACCCCGGGCATAGGGTTTGGTGTAGGGGGTTACCTCCCTGGCCTTCAGCCGAGACTACCCTCTGTCCTTTTTTCGAGAATACCCACAGACCGAAGGCCAGGGGGTAACCCGAGCCGATGCCTGGTGTGTGTTTGTGTGTCTTGGTGATGAAAGTCACCTCATCTGAAAGTTGTCACTGCAAACAACACTGCTGAATCATGCAAATGGGCTGAGACTGCAAACAAGGGGGCTTGATATCATGAGGGGTCTCATCCCAAATCCAGCACTGCTGGCAATGCTGTAAACACGTAAAAATGGGCTTTCTTCAATGCAAGAAGGGACGTTCAATATCACATTGGGGGCCCTGGCCTTTGATCACAGCAGGGGGTGCTCCCCAGTTGCCATTTCCTTGGTCACCCACAGAAGGGGATGCCTCAGAAGATGGCCTAACTATTGGTTTTGTTTTCATTCTTCCAAAATTATGCCTCATTTGGAGAATGCAAATTGATCAAAAGGCTCTGGCTTTTCGGGGATGCCCCCACCCCCTCCCTGCCAGGGGCTCTAATCCCTGGACCTCTTGGGGGCTCCTGTCCCGACCACTTGCCCTTCATTTACCTTGCCCTCTGAAAAAGCCCTTTTCCATCTCAAGGCGACCAAATTGCCCATCTCTGCCGCACATTTGCCACCCCACACTCATTTGCCATTCCAGCAGTCGGGGAGTCACTGTAAATTGGACAAGATGGCAGCCCATGTGAACAAACAATATCCCCATTTCACAGGGAATGCACGGGTGCCCGTTTACTGTCATGTGATAGAAGAGAGAGACAGAACTCACAACGTATGACCAGGGCACCTTTATGAAAAGTTGCTGCACCGTGGGACTCTGTACTTGAAAATGAATGCATGGATAACAGGAGGTGCCACATACAGAATGTGAGTTCAAATCCTGGATAATAACAGGATCAAGCAAATTGTGGACTAGGATGGAGAGAATTAATGAGGGGGAAGTTTACATGAAATTATTGCAAACCCTTTGATAAGCACCCACTAGTGAAAAAAGGTGGGGGTGATGAAGCTGAAAATTCTATCAAACCGCTGTCATCCAACTTCCAAGGGAGGGCAATAAGAAAGGATGCCCGTTGTAATCATAGATTCTCAAATGTGCATGATGTCCCAAAAGCTGGCAGCCAAGGGCATTTGGAGTGAACATGGCACCCTTATTCGGCTGGAATGACAACGCACTGTTTACGGGTCACCTGGTTTTTTGATCTTTCCCAAAAGTAGGCCCTATAGCGATATCTTGGCCTGTTTCAGCGATGAGAGTTTTGTGTTTCAGAAAAATAGACAAATCAGACCGAACTGGTGACACATTCCAATTCAAGGGACTGCACCTGAAACGTCCATAAAAACTCGGTCACTGTGTTTGGCCACAAATTGCACACAAAATCCACTTCAAAACCAAGTTGTTAAAAGTGAGGGAAGGGCCGAGAAGTCATTGAGCATGAATAACACCAAGATTTCGGAAGGCAACATTGATTAGGTGTGGGGTTTTCACAAACATAATGCACACAAGATTCTGACAGAACATGTGGGTGTACCAACTGTTGATCTCAATGAAAATTTGCCATCCCACTATAAAAATTCAGGTTTTCACAAAAACAATGCAAAAAACGCTGTGGAGAAATTAAAGGGAGCTAAGTGTAGGAAACTTTCATTTCTATTCCTGCGATTTTCCATTTAAAACCCATTGTTGTTCAACAATATTTTTGATTTCTCTGTTTTCACTTAGCTCCCTTTAATTTGTCCAAGGCGAAAAGATTCTGACAAGACATGTGGGAGTACCAACGGCAGATCTCCAGATATTTGCCATCCCACAAGGAAAAAATCAGGTCAACTTTAGCCTGTTCAGGGTCAAACAGCTACAGCAATTGAAAAGTTCCATCAGGACACAATGAAATGGCAGCAATTTGTGTAGGCCGACTGATTACAGGTAGCACAAAATGTGCTACCACTTACCAGGAATCGAACAGAAGGGGTATAGTAAAGTTTACATATGAACTCATACCGGCTTGCAGTCTGCTGGCCATGACGGCAACTTTGTTCTTGGGTAGATCACCTTGTACCAGGTAACAGCTTCATCAACTTGTTTTCCTCCTTCCTCAGGCTTCACCTTGACTAATTCCTTGGGAGTACATGACGGGAAAAGGCACCACCTGCAAATGAAGAAACAGGGGAGAGAAACGTTGCAGGTTAGAAAACAGAAAAAAGATGAACATGCCAAAACCCGATTAAAGTGTAGGAATGGAAAAATACTAGTGTTCGAAGTCAGGGAAATTTCCCGGGAAATTTCCTAATATTTTGGGAAATTTCCCGGGAAATTTACAGAACAAATCCAATATATTTTGCTGCTAGACAGCGGGATGGTGATGTCGGATGACAGTGGCTTCCTCTGTGATAGCAGCCACTGATAATTAATGGCGCCAGTGACTGATAATACTCGCATACACATATGTTACTTATATAAATACCTCGGTAGGTATTCACAATAATTGGTACGTGTGCATGATATGATTAAAAAGTGCATGCAATCATTTAACAGCCATCGGAGCACAGTTTTCAGCACAGTTTAATGCAGTTGCAGGAACTGCGTTAAAACCGTTCGTTGCAACTCCTGTTATGGTCCACTTCACGTCGCCTCCGTGGCCAATCCATCTGCCTGGGAAATTCGCATGTTACCATTGTCTGACGCCAGGCCGCAACAATCGGCGCGACCCGAGAACATCATGACAGTGACCTTTGCGCTTGTGAGCTGTCTCTGCCACTTTTCGTGGCTCAGCCAAAAGAGGCCTTGCTAACGCTCAACCGAAATGGGCATGGCTGATGTGCCCGGACGCATATTTACACAACAGACACCAACATCAGATGGCAGCAAGCGTTTTGCGCAAGTATGCTCGATTGGGGCACCATTCTCGCAAGAAAAACCTGAATTAAACATTGTTCAATAAACCTATCTGAACATGACCTAACCCTGTTCCCAACCCTATCCCCCTCTCGGGAGATAAATGCTTGCTTGGGGCCCCTTCCCGCCATCTGATGTTGGTGTATGTTTTGTAAATATGCTGCCCGGACAACAGGCTCACCCTGTCCTTGTTGGTTGAATGGAATGACAGGAGGTCAGCTGGCATGGAATCATATCAGAATAGCAAAAGCATAATCGAGAAAAAAGCCGAAAAAAAATAACAACAACGCGCAGCATGTGCAACACATCGATATCTTACAGTATACAGCCTCAAAGCACAATTTTGCAACAGCTGCCCTGCCATGCCGATGCCATCGTGAATTCACAGAAAGGGGCAGGCTGGCGTCGTCCAATTACTCAACTCACCAGATTAGTCTATCATCAAAATCAA
>JASGXE010007878.1:0-23619 GCA_030068105.1 Sinentomon sp. SZTP_YWyxl
TACGAGGTGCATCGGAAAGGTCATCAATGGCGCCTGCTTATCCGGATCACTTTTGGATCCAATCCACCTCTCTTCGAACAGATGATTCCCACAGGATGATTCCCCAGAAGCATTCCTTTAAGTTTAACGATTCTTGTGAGTTGTGGTACCTGCTCAGAACCACTGATAAATTTCCCAGACATGCCTGCTGTGGTAATGCGACCCGGAAGCCAGTTTACAAATCCTGCCGCGACTTTAGATGGCAGGCCTGGGCTCCCAGCGATCATTGATTTTTTTCACGAGAGGGGACAGGGTTAGGTTAGGTTCAGATAACTTTATGTAAGAAAAATAAAATATTTTTTTCTTGCGAGTGCAGGGCCCTAATCGAGCATTGGTACACAAAACGCATCCTGTCATCTAAAGTCGGGGGGTTTGTAAAAACGCGACCAGGAAAGCCATCCCTGCAGATAGGGGAATAGTCAGAAGTCGCAGTGAGCAAGATCTGAGAAATGAGGTGGATGCTGAATGACTTCCAACCCTGCAACTGGAACAAATGGGTCCCAAGTGTAGGAGTGAGTGATGCTGCAAAAAGTTACCGTTTTTTGCAGGTTGATTGTATATCACTGCACCTGTGACCGCTGCATTTTCAACCGTGCGTGCGGCGTCTGATCTTCCACGGACGATGTTTTCTTCCATTTTTGTTGAAGGCTGGCCTGATCACGGATCATCTTTGGCATCTTCACCCTCTTTTAAGCGTCCAAAACACTTATAAACGGTCCATTCTGCAAGGCAAGAGTCCCCATAGACAGCCTTTAGCTGATCCCACTACTCTTTGGGCACGTTTCCCCTTTGCCGCAAAACACTCACCACCCGCTGCCACAAAACACTCACCACACGTCGTTACTCTTCCATCGAAAACGAATACAATCTGCAAGTAATGGTCAAAAATGCTTTTTCCAAAAAGCAAAATAGATCAAGAAAAAAGAGTACTATGGCAAAATAATTGCAGTAAACACCACGAGATCCAAAGGCAAAGGCCTACAGCACATCGTACAGAGATTCACCACAAATTCCGAAAAAAAAATATTGTATGAACTTTTCGGATGCACCTCGTGTCTAGTTCCAGTTCTAGAATGGGACCGGTGACTGGGGAAGAACGAACTGAGGCAGAAGTGGACCGAGGCTGAATTTTTGCATTTTTTTAGGTTGATTTTTTTTATTTCTCCGGGTTAGGTTAAGTCAGGTTAGGTTCAGTTGTGTCAGCGACAGGTGTAAGCTACCACCTCCATGCAAAAACTCCCTCCTTTGTCCAATTCTACCTCAGTCCACTTCTGCCTCAGTCCATTCTACCCCAGTCCCCCGATCCTCTAGAATTAGACACTAGGTACATTCGAAAAGTTCATGCAATATTTTTTTCTGAATTTGAGGGGGACCTCTGGCCAAGGTGGGCTGTAGGCCTTTGTGTCTCTGCAAAATCCCTGCACTTTTATGCGGGGAAGAGGGTTCCAGGCGAGTGAGATGTTTAATGACTTCCGACATCGATCATGGCTTCAAGAGGAAGTTCAGTGGCTTTTGTGAGGCGAAAAATGAGGACAATTATCAGAATACATTTTCTGTATCTGGGTTGAGATTTCTTGGATTGGAAAAACGTGATGCAACGAAAATGTATCGTGAAACAATGAGAGGAAAATTCGGTCAGTCGTGCTGGAGAATTCAGCCGGTGAAGTTGTGCGGAGCAGAGAACGGCAACCGTCGGAATGGAAAAGACTTCACCTGTAGGGAATGTCGCCAACTCGGTGAATTCTTTGGAGAAATCGTTAACGAGGCGTGATCGATCATTCGATTACTTGGACAGTCGAAATCAAAGTTTGAAGAAATCCGAGCATGCTCACACTCGTGAGAAAAATTACACGCAAAACTGCCATTTCTCTCCATCAATAAATACAGAGCCTTAAAACCTTTCCAAAAGTCAAACAAATTTTCAATGGAATAGGGAAAAATACGGGTTTACAATCAACGGAAAATATTTGAGTTTAAAATCAGAAACCTTGTGTTGATCTCATTCATCTTGTATGAAGAATTATTTAGGGAAAAACTGATGTATGAAAAACAACCACGGCATAGCGGGTTCAAGAGGCAACGAAATTTGACTTGGAGGAAACTAAAATCAACCTTGGGGAATAATCCGAGAAACTTTAGGAAACATTTCATGGAATGATTGTGTGGATTTTAAGTATGAGATCAATTCCAGTGCTACCGAAAATACACTTGTGGGAAACACTTAAGGATGATTTATTGATGGGACAGAACTTTGGAGCTTTTGAGAATTTCAATTGGGGACCATTGCCTTTTTTCTGAGGCTGCAACTTTTTCAGATTTACCAGAGTGCTACAAAGATTCATTTGGAGAATTTATGAAGTTCAGAAGGAATTCGAAGGAAAGTGACCACTTGCTCGCAATCACTCGGTTCCAGAATCCCGACTCCATTCGGTGTTAACTTGGAAGTGAATGATATCCCAGCAGTGAATTATACTGCCGTATTCCCCAAGCCACTAACCCTGACCCCAAACTTGAAAAATTGCCAATTCAACGTTCAGATGCACCTTTCTCAGCAATGGAAAAGGAATGTTGTTGTTCACAGAAACAAGTTTCCAGCAGTTACATTTGCATTAAATTGGTTATTTTGCAAGCTTAGGGTTAGGGTTGGTGGCCTTGGGGAATACGGCCGAGTATGTTGGAAACAGGTTTTCCCTTAATTGAGTCCTGAAATAAGAGGACGGACGAGTGTTTGATGTTCCAAGTAAATAGCCCTTATCAGAGCGGAGTTGCCGTGGTGGTGTATCCTGAAATGAGAAACTTTCGATGGCACGAGTTTCACATTGAAGTTCCATGGGTTGGCCCAGAGCATGGGCCGATGGCCAAGAATGAGTGAATCAAGGGTGCACTGGAGACAAGGATCTTGAATCAAGATCCTCGTCTCCAGTGCACTAAGAAAATTGTTGAGGTGTTTTCATGAACGAAATGCAACTCGCTTGGAGCCAGCAAATGACAGTGACCCAGACATTTCACTTGCTTTAACTGTTTCCTGACAGACTGAATTTGTAGCCCTGTATTTGCTGATGTTCTGCTGGTCCTTGAATTTCTCAACTTTGGACTAGATCGGTCGTGTTTCACACCACTTAGAATTCATATAATATGTGTCACAATTGGAATTGAATCCATTTTTTTATGTCCGGCTTCAATGTGATCTTTTTTGAAGTTAAAGCTTCGGACCTGTGCTCGTTATTCTAGTTGACACTATTTTTCTCCATGCAGTTTTTTCTAGTTTGGAGCAAACTAGTTTTGGTTGGTTAGCTACCATACACCTAAACCGCCAGAGGGCAATGGGAGACATATTTGCTGTTCGAAACTTGTTACACGTGTCTCAGTATTGGTAACTGATTAATTCAAGTGTTATGCGAACTGTGTTTTGTCTCCAGATCCTTCCTCAAGCACAAAGTGAGGCCTGTCTGCCAATTGGTACCAAACTATAGTCTCTTTCCTTTCCTGTTGTTCACGCTTTCGAAAATATGGGTATGCGTCAGCCTAGGGCACTGCACACACTAACATACACCAGGGATAACATTTCGGGTGGAGGGAAACTGATCCTGAAGAGAAATGCCCCCAGCAGCTTGCTTGCCGGCCCTGGCATATGCTTTTGGCTTGCTCTGGTGGCAAACTTGACCTCCAGAAAATGAATATTGCACTTGAAATGAATCCCAAATTTCACATTTTTTTCAGCTTCTGGGGGCTCCAGCCCAACCACACCCTCTCCAGGGGCACTGCCCCTTGGAACCGTGCTGGGGCTCTGCCCCTTGGACCTCCACCCCAGACCCTGATTACCGGGTGGCTCCACCCCGAGACTGGGGGTGCCCAACTCCTTCCCTGAAGATTAACCCCTGCAAAAATATGAAAAAACACCCCTGATGCTGGCCCATTTGGCCCTTCACAGGAAAAAAAGACTTCTCTTGGCACAATGTGTCTCCTGTGCATTGCCAAGCCAATGGCACACACCAATAGAGGCCTTTACACACATCATTCGTCAATGCAGTCTGCTAAGGATAGGGATAGAAAAGTGACCCAAGGGGAGTCCAACGAAAACAACAAAAACAATAGCAACATTGTTTTTCAAATTAACAAAAAAGGCAGTTTAGCAGCAATAGCGTGAAATCGTATTTATCATTTCGATCTCCGTGGCAGAGTGGTCACAAAGGCAATCGTAAAAAGCCTAAACAATAGTGAAAGTGATGCAAAAATACACATCAACAAAAACTGCAACTTCAGAAAACCCTCGAAACAGATCCAACAATGCAGGAAGCCTTGAAGCCACGCAGTCCTTGCTTTGACAAGTTTCGATGTGATTGAGCTCATGGCCGAGTCCGATGTTTCCCTTTCAATTATGATCTGTCCTTTTTTCTTTACACGTCCCAAGATTAATAGGGTTACTCCATTCCTCACCCGAGAAGTACCCCGGAAGAGCGTAAATCCGAGGTTGTGAGTATATCCGTAATTTTTAGCATCGACAGGGTTGCCAGCAATTTCCCAGATCTCAATTCCCTGACTTTTTCAGGTCTGATGCCAGGTAATTCCAGGCCCTTTTCTGGACTGATGCCTCATAAAACTGTAAATTTTCAGGATTTTCCTGAAAGAATGCCAAGAATTCCACAGCTTGATGAAAACCATTCATTTTGAAAAAAAGCAAACAAAGCATTTTTGATAAAAATTGGCTCGAATGTTTCAAAACAGAGGCTCAAACTGAGTAATGTGACTGGAAAATTCCCTTTTGACATTTCGATTTCCCTGACTTTTCCAGGTTTGGCAGCAAAAGCCCTTGAAATCCCCGACTTTTCCAGGTTTTCCAGGTTTCCAGGTTCTTTTTTCAAATTCCCTAACTTTTCCAGGTTCTCCAGGTCCCTGGCAACCCTGATTGAAGGAAATGGAGAAAATCACACCCGCAACCTCGGATTTGCGCTATTCCGGAGCACTTCTCCTTGGGGTCAGTGCATCCCAAGCAGAATCCGTGACCAAATCAAGGTCGTGACCTGGGAACGCAACCAATTTGTGAAGGAGAAACGTGACAACGATCCAGGAACGGAATGCAAACATAAATAAACCAGGGAGGGGGTACGAACATCGAGCGAAAGGCAAAAGAGCTGAGACATTCAAGATCAGGGGGTTCGTCTTTCAGCACTTCTCAGGTTGAAAGCGTCAGCATAAACTGGTCATCACGGAAGGGTAAAAAGCATCAATCAATCAGAAAAAACGATATCATGATTGCTTGATGCTTTTTACCCTTCCGTGATGATCAGTTTATGTTGACGCCTTCAACCTGAGAAGTGCTGAAAGACGAACCCCCTGATCTGGGAAATCGATTGCGCAATGAAGATTGCCTGAAGAAGTTCAGTCACAGTAACAATTACGACTCCAAACATCCAATATCCGTACATGAAGGAGTGATTATTATTTCTGTGACTGTACAGTGGCGAGAAAATTACTCGTGCCATATGTACATGCTGGTTTTTCGATCTTTCAAAGGAAATCGGGAGAATTGTGTTGATTTCAGATTCAAGAAATCGGATTTTGTTGCACAAAAATATGCGTCGTCATTGCTGGAACACCAATTTTGATGGGGTTGAAATTTTCCTGAAAATTCAAGAGAGAAAAGCCACCAAATGTGGTACAATCAATTTTCTCGCTGCTGTACATTTTGGATACACCACGACCAAATAACTCCGACAACATTTATTGCTCAACCTTTGGGAGTAGATGCTCCCAGAGAAATTATTGCCTTGCTGCTGGTGAGAACTGAAACAAAAAAGGCATCCCGTTCCGTGATGTGCACAATGCACCAAACAGTCTTCGACTGATGTCATGGCTATCACAATCTTGTGAAGGTGAGGCAACTTGACTAATGCCTGGCAGAATGTGATGCAGTTGCCACACCTTACGGCATCCGTTTCTGTGACAAACTGAAACCGTTGCCGAAAATTCTGCAACTATTGATGCCACCTTCAGTTGCTTCTTCATAGTGAAAAAGATAACACGTGATTTGAATGAGATTTTTGTAGTGTCTGACAAGTATGACAGAAATACCATCTGACGGTATTACCATGCAAATATGGTGACACTCTGGCAATCCTAAGATGTTCACAGAGTGCTGTGAAAGATGTGTTACAGGCATATTGGATCGAGTAGCTGACATAATGTAACCTGGCTGGAAAAGCTAGCAGCAGCAAACCTGCAGTTGGAACCTGACGGCAAATCTCCACGCTCAACATGACCACAAGAGTGCGTTCGACATTACCACAAGAGTACAAAGTTTGGAGGGGTTCCCGCCTGTCAAATACCAGATATTGTTGCTGCTCAATCAAAATATGATTTGGGTAAATGACCAAGAAACAATCTAGACAATCAAAAAGATATGAGCATGAATTGAATAGGTCCCAGCAGAGATATTTACGAAGAACCAGAGGATGAAGATGAAGAGGAGCTTGACTTCTTCTTCAAATGCTTATTTCTATGTCCGATAATTGCAACATCTGAATCATCACTCCCGGAAGCATTGATGTGCGACAGACCCACTCCAGATACAGTCCTGGGTTTCTTTGATAAACTGGCACTCAAGTTGCCCCGTATTGTCTTCCTGTCAACTTCCACTTTCCGTCTAGCTGAAGCTCCGGCATCACTCGAATCACTGCTGCTATCATGTGCCTTCCGTTTGGTGCCCGTCTGTGCAGGAATCTGCACTCGGCGCACACTCCTGCTTTTGCTGGTGGGAATAGTCTTTTGAGGTGTGGGAGCTTCCTCTGAACTGCTTGATGCGGCCTCCTTCTCTTCTTCTTCAGCACTCTCACTGCTCCCGCTGCTGCTACTTTCCCTCCTCTGTTTCCCGGCTTTTTCCGTGGTCCGGACCTTCCTCCCAGCATCCCGCTCTACTTTCGTGTTCTTCATTTCCCGTTCGGCGAGTCGCATGAAGTATTTCTCGTACACGTCGTTGATTCCGTCGTAATAAGTCGGGTGACTCTCCTTCTCCTGCCATTTCCCACCTTCCCGTTCCGTGGGAATATGGCCTCCTCTCCCCGTGTGCGTTTTTCCCTTCTGCACGTGTCTCCCATCCCCCCAACTTTCTTGGAGAGGACCACCGACTTCACTGGAATCTCTCCGAAATCCCGATCTTCTTTCCCGGCTGTCGTCTGGCCGTCTGTTCTCCCAACCCCTATTCTTCCTCTCGACTTCATGTTCCAAACCGCCATCTCGTGGCCAGTCTCTCTTGCCGCTGCCCTGGTAACCACCTTCCAATCTCCTGTCCATGTGTGGCACTTGAGTCTGCCACTTTCCATAAGTGGCACCACCACTGCTCCCAGCTTCGTATCTTCCACGATCCCTCGCACCAGCACGGCTACGTTCGGATGCCTTATTCCTTTGTTCATTGCCGCCAGACGTACCACGTTGACCCTTGTAATTATCGGGCCAATCACCCCTATTTGAACCTCTATCGCTGTTTATCCGTGGTACCCATTCATTGTTCTCCTCTTCGGACTCCAATTTATCAGATCGTCTCCTTGAAGAAGTTCTGGGAACCCAGTCTCTGTTCACCTCAACAGGATCCTTCTCTTTTCTCCCTTGTGGATATCTTGACTTGCCGCCATAACGGTCTCTCTCCCTGTGGACATCAGGAACTGGCTCCGGGGAAGAGACAGCTCGCTCGTGACGACACGTGTGATCTTTTCTTTGCGGCATCCAATCTGGATAGGGTGTCGTCATCCGATTCGCCGGCACTCTTGCGTCAGAACCATCGTGCTGACTCCCAGAGGTTGCCCTCTTTCTGTAGGTCCTCCCCTTGAAGCCTGAACTACCACCTTTCACACTGCCATCGACGCTTCCGTGTTCAATGCTTTTACTGCGTTCCGCATCCAGTCGTTTGTTCGTCCAGCCGACTTCAAGCTTGGTGACCTATCCATGGCAGGACCTCCGCCATATCGACTGTACTTGAGGTCTGATGGTTCACGCACTGGACTCACTTCGCCGCCTTCCCAATCTCTGTCACCATAATTCCTTCCCCGTCGGGAATCATGACCATCACGACCCTGATGCTCATCATCATATCCTTTCTTCCTTCTTTGATCTTGGTGCTGCTTGTACGACACATATGAATTCCAGTTGTACTCCTTTTTATTAGACGGGGTCCAGTTACCCCTTTTCTGGCCCCATTTCTGCTGGGGATGACGGTTCTGGTTTCCGTAATTGTTCCGACCCGGAGGACCATCACCCCATCCAGAGTTTTTCCACATGTTGATACGGTTCCGTTCGAAATTCTCGTGGTAATATGCTGGATCTCGCATGTAGTCCTCCATGAGGTTATCTATCTCGTTCTTCTCATGATCAGTCAAATTCTTCATTCTCATTGTGTAACCCCGAGCTTTAATCTCTTCATAAACAGGCTGCGGATACATCGGAAGAGGTTCCCAATCCCTCCTTGCAGGACCGGAATAAAATTCATGGGGCGGTTCAGGGCCTGGCTCGTAACCAGGACCTCTTGGACCACCCTGCTGTTGATGCATTGGGGGCCAGTTATCGTTTTGGGGACCAGCCATCTTTCTGTGCCAGTCATCTCTTTGGGGGACAGGTGGTGGGATATCTGCTGGGCCGGGAACCAGAACGAGATCAGGACAATATTCTTCAAGATCTTTTTCTAAAATATTCCTGTCGTTGTCATTTTTGTCACTGATGTCACTTAGCTCAATATCGCTGCCTCCAGATTTTTTGTTGTCAGCTGAAATAACAAAAAAGAAAAAAAATGCATTGGGCAAATCAGAAATGATGCTTATAGAGTGGCACCAAGACCAAAGCGCCACCATTGGCGCTCTGCCATTCCAGACACAAAGACCAAAGGTGTAAGTTTAGTTGGAGCAGGGCGTCCTTTGTGATGCTCAAGACTTGAGGGCCTATGGCATACACACTGGTGTCTGGTAGCAAAGAGCCATTTATGTGGCATCCTGAAATTGGTGACCAAAGAAGTTGTTTTCAATTGGACTGGAAAAGGCAAAAGACTGCATCCTCTAGGGGTACATAGAATAGAAAGGCAAACAAATGAAATCTCCCACTGAAGACAGGCAAAAATTGAACGTTTTATCTGGAATGTAAAAAACAGTTATGTATGAACAGTTATGTATGAGGTTCCAGGTTTCCATGATAAAAGACGAGGTTCCGGTTTTCCATTGCATAAACATATTGAAGCATTTAGTTATGTGATGATTGATTTCCCTTGGACAAATGCATTGATTCAATTACCTTCCCAATGCAAAGCACCACCACGACGTTTACCTGCAGTATCCGCTGTGTCGATCGCTCGCATTTGCACATCTTTTCGATCCCGGCTCCTTGAAACGGCTCCTCAGCCACTGCACCAAACAGCCACCCTCAAACACCAAAAGTCACTCCACATTCTTATCTCCAAGGACATCATCACTACAGGCCAAGAATTTCTTCACACCTGGTAGCACCACCTCACCCAAACACACCTCATTGCACCCAGCTCAGACAAGTCATGGAATGAAGAATCCAGACTCACACCACAACTTCCCAGCCTGGAGCATAGGCAAGACAATCTCAATATCTACCGCCTTGACATGCGCTAGACTCATCATAAACCCTGAACCCCACCCCTGCTACCATACCCAATTCACCTCCACCCATCACACTGATCTCCTCCTGGCTAACCCAAATGATAATCTCCAACCCTCTTATCTTCCCCAAAGCTACCTTATCCACCACCTCTTAAAGCAAAAGTTTACAACAAGCCCAATAATGGAGGTTTTACCTTTACCTCAGGTTTACAACAAATTTGGTCTGCATAATTTTGACCCAATAATTGAGGTTTTTAATAATAATTGAAGTTTACAACAAATTTAATCTGCATAACTTTCGACTCAATAATTGAGGTTTTTAGCTTCAATTGAGGTTTACAACAAATTTGGTCTGCATATTTTGACCCAATAATTGAGGTTTTTAATAATAATTGAAGTTTACAACAAATTATAATCTGCATAACTTTCGACTCAATAATTGAGGTTTTTAGCTTCAATTGAGGTTTACAACAAATTTGGTCTGCATAATTTTGACCCAATAATTGAGGTTTTTAATAATAATTGAAGTTTACAACAAATTTAATCTGCATAACTTTCGACTCAATAATTGAGGTTTTTAGCTTCAATTGAGGTTTACAACAAATTTGGTCTGCATAATTTTGACCCAATAATTGAGGTTTTTAATAATAATTGAAGTTTACAACAAATTTAATCTGCATAACTTTCGACTCAATAATTATTGAGGTTTTTAGCTTCAATTGAGGTTTACAACAAATTTGGTCTGCATAATTTTGACCCAATAATTGAGGTTTTTAATAATAATTGAAGTTTACAACAAATTTAATCTGCATAACTTTCGACTCAATAATTGAGGTTTTTAGCTTCAATTGAGGTTTACAACAAATTTGGTCTGCATAATTTTGACCCAATAATTGAGGTTTTTAATAATTGAAGCTTACAACAAATTTAATCTGCATAATTTTGACCAATGAGCTTCCCACTTTTAACTGTACAACATTAATCTGCATAATTTTGAACCAACAACTGAGGTTTTTACTTTTACCTGATGATTACAACAAACTGCACACAATAACAAATTGGTTTTCCAATTCATTTGGAACAAGCGCTCTTGCCCCACCTATGACTGAATTTCACGGGATTTTTTTTTTTTTTTTTTTTTTTGAAAAGTCCACCACACCATCACCGAAGAAAATGGCCAGAGGGATAAGTAAATCACATTCGCACAAGGTGGCAAAGGAAAGTGATTCAGATTACACAGGGTTGCCAGCCATTTCCCCGATCTCAATTCCCTGCCTTTTCCAGGTCTGTTGCCAGGAAATTTAGGGCCCTTTTCTGGCCCGATGTCTCATAAAACTGTCAATTTTCAGGATTTTCCTGATAGAATTGCCAAGAATTCCACAGCTTGATGAAATCCATTCATTTTGAACAAGAAGCAAAAAAAGCATTTTTGACAAAAATTGGCTCGAGTGTTCCAAAACGGAGGCCCAAACTGAGGTCGATTTTGACAGGAAAATTCCCTTTTGGTATTTCTGACTTTTCCAGGTTTGGCAGCAAAAGCCCTTGAAATCCCTGACTTTTCCAGGTATTCCAGGTTCTTTTTTCAAATTCCCTGACTTTTCCAGGTTCTCCAGGTCGCTAGCAACCCTGTTACAGGTAAAGAAGGCAATGAAAAACATGTAAGAACTTTTACAACTTACCTCGTTTTTCTTTTTCGGTGGAATTTTCTTCCCCGTCAGTCACCATCCGTTCAGGTGTTTCGCCAGGAACAGGCACGTCTGCCTCCGATCTGAGTTGCCTGTCTTCATCACCGGGGGCACCTTCTTGGCCGGGCCCATCCGAATCCTGGCCTTTTTTCATCTGCTTCTGGTCATCCCTGGCCTGAGCTCCATCTTCGGATCCAGGTGGAAGTGATGGGTCAGTTGTTGGTAACATCGGTGTGGCCATGTTCCCACCTGGGCCAGGACCCCATGGTCCATAGTAATACGGATTGTCGTTGAATTGGCCAAACCGGCTCTGTCTTTGGGGCCGAAAATTTCCAAAATTACCCCTGAAACGTCCCCCATGAAAACCTTGCCCCATGTTCTGAGGGCCAGCCATGTCAAAAGGAGGGTTGCCGACCATAGGTTGATCCATGGGAGGCCCATCTGGGCCTGCCGGCCAGGGAGGCCTGACAAAGCCACCCGGCTGCTGGTTAAACTGCATCGGATTGAAGTTTGGCTCGTTTGGATTAAAGCCCGGCATCTGGCCATAGCCTGGAGCACCGAAGCCCCAAGAACGGCCACGACGGAAGCCACGACCACTTGCGGGCCCTCGTCGGAAGTCATTTTGTCCTCTTGCCATGCCAATTATTGGACTCGTCTTTGGGGCGTCTCTTCTCCGTTTGTCTCTTCTGCCGCCCCTTCGTTGTGATCCTCGTGAGGAGTAAGAAGAGCGGCTGGACGATGAGTAAGAACGTGATCGTGAGCGGCTCCGACTCGATGAACGACTGGACCGAGACCTCGAGCTGTAACTCGATCGGGAGCCACTCCGAGAACGTGACCTCGAACCTGAACGCGATCGGGATCTGGATGAAGTTGAGCGAGACCTTGATTTTGACCGTGAGCCGGAACGGGAATGCATCCCCTTCATGGACTTGCTCTGAGGAGAGTCGTGCACAACTGATTTCCCATTCCCTCCTTGACTCTTGGAAATCTTCAGAAGTTTCTGCTTCTGGATATCCTTGAGTTTTTGAATCAAGGTTTTTCTCTCCGATGGATCATCAACGTCATCTGCACTGTCCTAAAAAGGGAATAAATCCCAACAAAACAAATGAACTCACACCTGGACGAACAACATTGACAGATTGGTATTCATCATCGGTATACCACCATTCACCGATAAAGCAAAAAAAAAACATTCAAATAAACTATCAGATTTTCGGACACTGGTTTTTCCCCTTGCCATGCTGATTGAATTTTTTATTTTTTTATTTTAAAATCCCCGTTTATGCGAACGGTATAGGTTGTCGCTGGGGGAGGTGGGGACAACCCAGCTTGAAGGCCTTGAAGGCTGGAAGGAAGTCTTCTGGGAAAACCTTTTGCCACATCCTCTCATCTAGCTTCTGCCACAAACCAGCTGCACTGCCACTGTCATGCAGAGTGAAAGGGGGGGGGGGGTTGATTAGGGGCCGAAAGCCAGGATCCTCCTCCGAAGAGAAGGGAATGGAGCTTGAGCTAAAAGCCCTTATGCTCTAGGCTAGACCTTGCCAGGCCTTTATTTGGCCTGGACTTTTGGTATTAAGGAAAGGAAGGAAAAGGATAGGAATGGAAAGGATAGGTTACCCCCTCAGCAGACATACGCCCCGAAGAGTGCAATGCAAGGCTTTACGGGTCCACTGTGGCCCAGAGCAGGCCGGGACAATACAGTCCCGGAAAAAAATTTCCGCTCCTGAAGCACAATATCATGTCATGGCTTCTCCCAACAAACTTTTGACCAGACACCTTGCAAGGTCTTGCTTTTGTACTTGAGGACGAACCAGGATTTAAAAAAGAAAACAGGTGCTGAAAACCGCTGAGACATAAATAAAAATCCAAAAAGTCCATACAGACAAAAAATTTTCTAAAATTTAGGGACTTTAAGTGGCAGACATGTAGTGCCATCTGCAGTTTTTATTCGAAATGTAATATTTGAAAGAGAATGTCACCATGTGGTCCATCTACAGCCGAAAGGTGTTCTGTAATGAGGAATTGTTCCTCATGCCAGAAAAAACAAAATGAAAGAATAATTTATTCCAAAAACCACCACTTGGGGATTTTAACCACAAAAAGTTCCATTTGGGGGTACGAAAATCAAAATCAAACAAAATGATTGAAATTTGCAGAAGCGCTTCCTCATGCCAGCAGAAACAAAAATGTGAGAATAAAGTTTTCGTAAATGCACTCATTCGGGTATTTTTTACCACAAAAAAGCTCCCGATCGCCATATGGGGGTCCGAAAATCAAAATCAACAAAATCAATGAAATTTTCAGGGGTGGTTCTTCATGCCAGAAGAAACAAAAACGTAAGAATAAATTTTTCCACAAATGCACTCCCAAAAATAAACAGCTCTTCAATAAACAATTTAATGAGGACACATTAAAAACCAGAAAAAGACTAACGGCCTTTGTCCGTTCGTTTTGAGAAGGCGAACGGACAATGTTTTTTTTTCTGGTATCCTGATGTAATTCCCGTTCGTGGTGCACGTGCAGAAAAAACAATTTAATTTCTAATAAAATAAAACATTTTTTCTGCAAAGGCACCTGCGGATACGCTTTGTTCCATAAAATCATGAAAAAACAGTGATCGTCGATGGCTTCAATTCACCACAATATTGAGCCATCAAGGTACCTATACCATATGATCAAGGTACCTATATCCCAAGGTACCTATATCAAATCAACCTGCGAAGCTTAGTAGCTGCTAAAGTCCTGCCACCGACCTTCAAAGACCCATTTTCTTTATTCAAATCAACCTGCCAAATTTGCAAGATCTTAGAAGGAAGATGGCAGGAGTTTAGCAGCACCTCCAATCTGACCAATGTAAAAAAGTTAGAGGCGCCTTGGATCGCCTCTAAAGTCCTGCGCTAAGTCCTTTCGTTCAGGAATCGAAAGAATTTTGCGTGGCTCTCTTTATTTTTTCTGCACATGTATTATGTGTGGTTTCATCCATTTTCTCACTCGAGCAGACGTTTTCATTTTTTCCCCTTTTGCTGTACATGATGTGCCATGGAAAATTTTGGTAAAGCCTGTGTGAAAATTTAAGGTGCAAATTTGCGGATTCAAAAATTTCAATAAACGATCAAAATGGGAAATTTTTGCTTCATCGGGATTTGAACCCAGGACCTTTGTCTTTGACGCCCGACGTCCTAACCACAAGACCACGAATTCTTCCGATTATTACCAACCAAAAAAGGTGGCTTTATTCTTCGCCCTGTTGCGTCTGTTTCGGGGCGTTTCAATCGGCAGTCAAATCCGGAATTTGAATAGTTCGTAACAATTTTGCCCTGCCATCATCCTGCTTATGGTCTGCTTCCAACCTGCCAAAATCGTCCTGCTAAGATGCTGCAAGCTTAGCAGCTTCTAAATTTAGCAGGTTAATTTGAATAAGGTCCCAGGTGTCTAAGGAATATGCCTCGGATACAATTAAATAAAATCATCCAACGCCAAGGGTGTGATAAAATTACTTGTTTCTCCGCTTGGAAGATTCCATGATCAAATTAGTGACCACCCAGTATTTGCTTGCTTTCCATGCTTGTTGGTTTATTTTTCAAGCTGTGGATTTGTTTGTACCTGCAGAATTTTAATTGGATCTCCATTATGGGTGTTGCCTTTTTTTTACTTAAATCCGTGAATGCAGTGCCTGTCAGATTTTGACTTTTTCGGCTGGTTTCCAAAACGATGATTAATCTGCGGATCGCCTCAATCTGCGGATCGACGAGTGGTTATATGGTTAGCCTTGTCATTCGCAGTGTCGATGTGAATCCAAATGTTTGTGGTCAACCAGATCTCCACTCGTCGATCCGCAGATCGCAGCGATTCGCCGACTAATCTTAGTTTTCGAAATCGGCAGTTTGTCCATTAGTCTTCATTTTGGAAATCGGCCGTTTGTCGATTGATCTTCGTTTTGGAATACTGCCGTTTGTTGATTAATCTTTGTTTTGGAATACGGCCGTTTGTCGATTAATCTTCGTTTTGGAAATCAGCCGTTTGTCGATTAGGTAATCTTCGTTTTGGAATACGGCCGTTTGTCGATTAATCTTTGTTTTGGAAATCGGCCGTTTGTCGATTAATCTTCGTTTTGGAATACGGCCGTTTGTCGATTAATCTTCGTTTTGGAAATCAGCCGTTTGTCGATTAGGTAATCTTCGTTTTGGAATACGGCCGTTTGTCGATTAATCTTCGTTTTGGAAATCGGCCGTTTGTCGATTAATTTTCGTTTTGTAATACGGCCGTTTGTCGATTAATGTTCGTTTTGGAAATCGGCCGTTTGTCGATTAATCTTCGTTTTGGAAATCCGCCGTTTGTTTCGTTATTCTTATGTTTTTCATTTTGATTCTCAGCCTCGCAATTATTGTCTTCCTTCCACCTTTCAATGTGGGTTGGCCAGTTTAGAGCATTCCACCTTTCAATGTGGGCTGGAGTGGTTCAGAGTATAAAATCAATACCTTGTTCACAAATCTTGCTATTAATAAAGAATAGTGGCTGGGAGAAATGCATTCAGAAAGGGCGGGTGCACTGCTGAAACGAAACGCCACATGAATTTGTGCCAGATACCAAATGCCACAGACACCAACCGTTTGCGGATGCTGGTCGCCAAAGCGGAGCCTGGGGGTGCAACCTACAGCGGGATTCCAAGGGGCAGAGAAACCAGCAGGAGGTTTTGGGGACTAAGTCAGATAAAAGGTAGTTTTTTCAGAAACTGTGCCAAATTCACTGATCAGCAGCTAGTTCAGTGACGGGTAACACGGAAACAGCTTGTCCAATGGTTGAGACATATTCAGCCATGATATGGCTGAATTGGCACATTCAGATGCACACTTCTCAACGATGGAAAAGGAACACTGTTGTGCATAGAAATCAAATTTTCCAGAATTCTCTAAATAAAATTTTTGGTATGGAATCTGTTGGAAAATTTGATTTCTATGCACAACAGCATTCCTTTTCCATCATTGAGTAAGGTGTATCTGAACATGGAATTGACTTTTTGCAAGCTTAGGGAGGCCTTTTGATGTCGAAAAACAACATTATCAAGATTAGGTAATGGATTTGTTAAAAAAGGTACCTTTTTTTTTTTTTTTTTTTTTTTATAAGGCCTCAGAATGTACAGGGTGATTCATAAAAAACCAAAGTGAAAAATAAGTTAATTTTTGTCTGTTTTACTTGCTGTTAATTGGTTTTTGCATTGTTTTTTGTTTATACCCGCAGGCTATTTTTTTAAAAATCATGTTGCTGGTTGAAGCACAAATAATTGGAATTATTGTGAATTTATGATATCGACAGAGCTTTCATGGTGAAAATTGAGTGACCGAAATTGCCAAAATCACCAGATTCCAGGGTACGAAAATCCTCATTCTTTCAGGAACGACCCCAAAAAAGTAACAACTTGGTGTGCGATTATCAGCCATGGAACAATTTTTGGATCACAATTGAGGAATCTTAATCGAAATTACCGGCTATTAATCGCTGCGTTTTTGATCATGGGCAATGCAAGCTCTGTTGGCGGAGCAGTTTTTCAAGCCAAAATTCTGGATAGATTCGTGCCACATCTCACAATTTTTGTGAAAAATAAGCAAAACAATGCTCTCATCTAGCTTCTGCCACAAACCAGCTGCACGCCACTGTCATGCAGAGTGGAAAGGGGGGGGGGGGTTGATTAGGGGCCGAAAGCCAGGATCCTCCTCCGAAGAGAAGGGAATGGAGCTTGAGCTAAAAGCCCTATGCTCTAGGCTAGACCTTCCAGGCCTTTATTTGGCCTGGACTTTTGGTATTAAGGAAAGGAAGGAAAAGGATAGGAATGGAAAGGATAGGTTACCCCCTCAGCAGACATACGCCCCGAAGAGTGCAATGCAAGGCAAGGCTTACGGTCCACTGTGGCCCAGAGCAGGCCGGGACAATACAGTCCCGAAAAAAATTTCCGCTCCTGAAGCACACATATCATGTCATGGCTTCTCCCAACAAACTTTTGACCAGACACCTGCAAGGTCTTGCTTTTGTACTTGAGGACGAACCAGGATTTAAAAAAGAAAAAGGTGCTGAAACCGCTGAGACATAAATAAAAATCCAAAAAGTCCATACAGACAAAAAATTTTCTAAAATTTAGGGACTTTAAGTGGCAGACATGTAGTGCCATCTGCAGTTTTTATTCGAAACGTAATATTTGAAAGAGAATGTCACCATGTGGTGCCATCTACAGCCGAAAGGTGTTCTGTAATGAGGAATTGTTCCTCATGCCAGAAAAAACAAAATGAAAGAATAATTTATTCCAAAAACCACCACTTGGGGATTTTAACCACAAAAAGTTCCATTTGGGGGTACGAAAATCAAAATCAAACAAAATGATTGAAATTTGCAGAAGCGCTTCCTCATGCCAGCAGAAACAAAAATGTGAGAATAAAGTTTTCTGTAAATGCACTCATTCAGGGTATTTTTTACCACGAAAAGCTCCCGATCGACCATATGGGGGTCCGAAAATCAAAATCAAACAAAATCAATGAAATTTTCAGGGGTGGTTCTTCATGCCAGAAGAAACAAAAACGTAAGAATAAATTTTTCCACAAATGCACTCCCAAAAATAAACAGCTCTTCAATAAACAATTTAATGAGGACACATTAAAAACCAGAAAAAGACTAACGGCCTTTGTCCGTTCGTTTTGAGAAGGCGAACGGACAATGTTTTTTTTTCTGGTATCCTGATGTAATTCCCGTTCGTGGTGCACGTGCAGAAAAAACAATTTAATTTCTAATAAAATAAAACATTTTTTCTGCAAAGGCACCTGCGGATACGCTTTGTTCCATAAAATCATGAAACAAACAGTGATCGTCGATGGCTTCAATTCACCACAATATTGAGCCATCAAGGTACCTATACCATATGATCAATGTACCTATATCACCAAGGTACCTATATCAAATCAACCTGCGAAGCTTAGTAGCTGCTAAAGTCCTGCCACCGACCTTCAAAGACCCATTTTCTTTATTCAAATCAACCTGCCAAATTTGCAAGATCTTAGAAGGAAGATGGCAGGAGTTTAGCAGCACCTCCAATCTGACCAATGTAAAAAAGTTAGAGGCGCCTTGGATCGCCTCTAAAGTCCTGCGCTAAGTCCTTTCGTTCACGAATCGAAAGAATTTTGCGTGGCTCTCTTTATTTTTTCTGCACATGTATTATGTGTGGTTTCATCCATTTTCTCACTCGAGCAGACGTTTTCATTTTTCCCCTTTTGCTTTGCATGATGTGCCATGACAAATTTTGGTAAAAACCCCCAGGTGAAAATTGAAGGTGCAAATTCGCGGCTTCAAAAATTTCAATAAACGATCAAAATGGAAAATTTTTGCTTCATCGGGATTTGAACCCGGGACCTTTGACTTTGACGCCCGACGTCCTAACCACAAGACCACGAATTCTTCCGATTATTTCCAACCAAAAAGGTGGCTTTATTCTTCGCCCTGTTGCGTCTGTTTCGGGGCGTTTCAATCGGCAGTCAAATCCGGAATTTGAATAGTTCGTAACAATTTTTGCCCTGCCATCATCCTGCTTATGGTCTGCTTCCAACCTGCCAAAATCGTCCTGCTAAGATGCTGCAAGCTTAGCAGCTTCTAAATTTAGCAGGTTAATTTGAATAAGGTCCCAGGTGTCTAAGGAATATGCCTCGGATACAATTAAATAAAATCATCCAACGCCAAGGGTGTGATAAAATTACTTGTTTCTCCGCTTGGAAGATTCCATGATCAAATTAGTGACCACCCAGTATTTGCTTGCTTTCCATGCTTGTTGGTTTATTTTTCAAGCTGTGGATTTGTTTGTACCTGCAGAATTTTAATTGGATCTCCATTATGGGTGTTGCCTTTTTTTTACTTAAATCCGTGAATGCAGTGCCTGTCAGATTTTGACTTTTTCGGCTGGTTTCCAAAACGATGATTAATCTGCGGATCGCCTCAATCTGCGGATCGACGAGTGGTTATATGGTTAGCCTTGTCATTCGCAGTGTCGATGTGAATCCAAATGTTTGTGGTCAACCAGATCTCCACTCGTCGATCCGCAGATCGCAGCGATTTGCCGACTAATCTTAGTTTTCGAAATCGGCAGTTTGTCCATTAGTCTTCATTTTGGAAATCGGCCGTTTGTCGATTGATCTTCGTTTTGGAATACTGCCGTTTGTTGATTAATCTTTGTTTTGGAAATCGGCCGTTTGTCGATTAATCTTCGTTTTGGAATACGGCCGTTTGTCGATTAATCTTCGTTTTGGAAATCAGCCGTTTGTCGATTAGGTAATCTTCGTTTTGGAATACGGCCGTTTGTCCATTAGTCTTCATTTTGGAAATCGGCCGTTTGTCGATTAATCTTCGTTTTGGAATACGGCCGTTTGTCGATTAATGTTCGTTTTGGAAATCGGCCGTTTGTCGATTAATCTTCGTTTTGGAAATCCGCCGTTTGTTTCGTTATTCTTATGTTTTTCATTTTGATTCTCAGCCTCGCAATTATTGTCTTCCTTCCACCTTTCAATGTGGGTTGGCCAGTTTAGAGCATTCCACCTTTCAATGTGGGCTGGAGTGGTTCAGAGTATAAAATCAATACCATGTTCACAAATCTTGCTATTAATAAAGAATAGTGGCTGGGAGAAATGCATTCAGAAAGGGCGGGTGCACTGCTGAAACGAAACGCCACATGAATTTGTGCCAGATACCAAATGCCACAGACACCAACCGTTTGCGGATGCTGGTCGCCAAAGCGGAGCCTGGGGGTGCAACCTACAGCGGGATTCCAAGGGGCAGAGACACCAGCAGGAGGTTTTGGGGACTAAGTCAGATAAAAGGTAGTTTTTTCAGAAACTGTGCCAAATTCACTGATCAGCAGCTAGTTCAGTGACGGGTAACACGGAAACAGCTTGTCCAATGGTTGAGACATATTCAGCCATGATATGGCTGAATGTCTCAACCATTGCATATTATGCACCAAAGCCACTAACCCCAACCCTTAGGTACCCAGCTTGAAAAAGGTCATTCCACATTCAGATGCACACTTCTCAACGATGGAAAAGGAACACTGTTGTGCATAGAAATCAAATTTTCCAGAATTCTCTACATAAAATTTTTGTGTATGGAAATCTGTTGGAAAATTTGATTTCTATGCACAACAGCATTCCTTTTCCATCATTGAGTAAGGTGTATCTGAACATGGAATTGACTTTTTGCAAGCTTAGGGTAGGCCTTTTGATGTCGAAAAACAACATTATCAAGATTAGGTAATGGATTTTGTTAAAAAAAGGTACCTTTTTATTTTTTATTTTTTTTTATAAGGCCTCAGAATGTAGACTTCATCATGATTACTCCATGTCAGTGACCAAACGCATTCTGATGAATGGATTTTTGTACAGAATACGTGGAGAATGCTGAAAAAACACACAAAAGAAATAGTTTTCATACCTTCTTCTTCTTTGAAGATTTCCTTTCTTCGGCTTCAACTTGAATTTTCGTTGCCTGAAAATACAAATGTTTAAGTAGGCCTAAATAAATGATTTTGTCATCTGAGCAAAAAACGTATAGGTATATTCAAGGGGAAGAAACGAATTCGTACTGAAAGATGGGTGGGTGGGCACGGCAGAAAAATGCGAATTCCTGCCAGCAGCAACCTCCATGAAGATTAAGTTACAGCCCTCTTAAACTTTCACCACTGGGGCATGGGTATGTTGCAAGAGTCTGCCCATAGCCCATTGCATGTTTGACTTGGTAATATCTTGGTAGCTTGGCCATATCAAGTTTTGCCTTTCAGGTTACACTCAAAGCCCACATCTTCCATGCCAAGTGAAGATTGTTGTGCATCGAAATTTGAGGATTCGAAAAACTCAAAAGTGACAAAAAAACTCCCGATTCCGAAC
Organism: Sinentomon sp. SZTP_YWyxl; assembly: GCA_030068105.1. NCBI lineage: Eukaryota > Metazoa > Arthropoda > Protura > Sinentomata > Sinentomidae > Sinentomon > Sinentomon sp. SZTP_YWyxl. Next base: position 21,238 of record JASGXE010007878.1, read on the forward strand.
AGTCAGATTGGTATTCAGTCCTCATCGTCCCATTACTTCCAGTCCAACCACTCAATCCAAAACAGAGTTGTTTTTAGAGACTCTTCAACCAAGCCGATGTGAATATTCCAAATTATGGGGAGACCATGGATTAAAAAGGTGGCTTTTCCAGCTGCAGATGGGCGAACTTGACGCTGAGGGGTAAGGTACCGAAATGAGGACAAGATATTCCAAGGTGGAAATGTGTTGGCAGAAATTCTAGAGAAAACAGTTCTAAACTGCCTAGAATTAACGAAATTGTGTACCATTCGGAAAGATGTCCAATTGTTCAACTTCGCTCAGCAATATGGTTTTTTACCAGCCATTTCAGCAATAGGCCTACCTGTTGTTTACTAAACCAGGGGCTGTCAAATTGAAGTCAGCCTAACCAAACTATCCAACTTGGCCTATAAACGAGGTTTAAAAAATGCAGCTAGATGGAGAAGGAAAAAGAAAAAAAAGGAGAAGGTACATAAAGGATGAGAGATCCTCCGATATCATCAATAAAAAGCATCATCCAATTAAAATGTAAACAAAACCCTGGCCAAAAGAAGGTACGTACCTAATAATTATAAATTTGGGGTCCCCTAAAGTTAGGGGGAAGCAATTGAATAACACTTAAGGTCACCCCTAAATAAGGTCACCCCTAAACAGGCCAAATTAGGGGCCACCTAAGTTCAATTCAAGCCCTAATGTTACAGGCTTGAATTGAATTAGGTCCCAGCAGGCCTTCAGCCATGGCTAGGTGGCATCAAAAAAGTCATTTTGCCAACTGCCAAACTCCACAATTTTTCATCTAAGTGGAGGTACATATGTATATCTTCGAGACAACATTCCGAAGTGTATCAGGTCCATGCCATGCTGCTCACAGTTAAATAACGGTAAAATTAACTAACCTTAACCCGTTCAATGAGCTCATCAATCAGTCGTATGCTCTCAAGTTTTCGCTGTGCCAGCAACAACTTTCGCTCTTCCAATGCGATTTTCTTTGCAGCTGCCTGCTCCTCTTCCTCGGTCTTCTTCTGAAGTCGCATAGCACGTCGTTTCTCCTCCCTCTGCCTCCGTCTTTCCTCTTTCAACGCCTGGATGTTGATCGTGGTCTTCTCCTTCTCTTTTTCCTTCTCCTTCTCCTCCAGTTCTTCCTGCCTCCTTTGAAAAGCAATAAAAAAACATACTTTAGCAGTGCCATAGGCTAATGGTTAACAAATCTGGATGCTGCACTTAACTTGCTCTGGGAAATGGTTGGCAACTTTTGCAGAAGATGGCTCAAATTGCCGAAAAAGTTGGCAATCAAGCAAAGTTTGATGGCGCCACATTCTAAAGCGAGTTGCCTGCAATTTCCACTTGCATTTTTTCAACAAATATTCAAGGAAAGGTGGTGACTATGCGGTTGCTGCCAATCGAATCCAATGGTGCCCCTTCTATCTCCATGTTCATCTTTGTCTTTCACCAAACGTTTTACATTTTTTCTGTTACATTAGTTAGTTCCTACATATTTAGTTAGTAGACCAAAAAGTTACTAACTAAAGGGTCATAATTTTAACATTGACTTAAATCAGAATCAGATTAACAGCGGCCGGCAACCTCCCAGCAACACTCCCCGCTCCCTTTTCTTCTGTCAGCAATCTGCATCCACACGGCAAGCACACGAATGCCACAACAGCGGCAAGAGAGCGTCCATCGCAACGAGGCATCCTCAGAGCTGTGAAGCAGAGGGGAGTGTTGCCTCCAGCCGCCAACAGATGACTTTGTCATTGCGATGTGCGATTTCCATGACGGAAAGAAACAGCGCAGGGGTGCGCAACTTCACATAAAATGCCTGAGAATTTTTAACATTTGACTTGCATGTTTCGATTTTCATGTTTCGTCTTGGTGTTAGGTCGACGGGATTTCTAGTTACCTATAACATTATTATAACATCAAATTAAATTTACCATGTCGGATTAGATATGCCTTGTCCGTTCGTAGAGTTAAGCTTGTGACACTGTTAGATCGTTGTTTATTCCTCCTTCCGGCTGTGAAAATTTTAGCCGACACCATTCGGCGGATTTGCGGCAGAGAACCCATTTAAATACATGGGAATTGCGTGCGTACGGCGTACGGCATGCAGCGGATCTTTTGGATTTGCATACGTCAGTCGGCATGTCAGTTGCGATTATGTGCGTGCACATGCACGTACGATGCACGGCAGTCGAGCATGACCGGTTAAAGAGAGAGCAGAAAGAAGCGATTGGTTTGCTTTCGACAGGTAGCCTTCTGGAATATTTAGACTGCACTTTGCATTATCAATAAATGCAACCAAAACAATAGGTGGGTACCCACCTTATCTCTTCCATCTTCAACTCCTCAAGTTCCTTGGCTCTC
>JASGXE010007879.1:0-18838 GCA_030068105.1 Sinentomon sp. SZTP_YWyxl
CCAGTTTCCATCCACTGTGGTGCATGAGCAGGCATGCTGATTTTTTTTTTTTTTTTTTTATAATAAATCGATATTTTTGACTTTAATCAGACATTTTTTATTAAAATCTGATTTTTTCAGAGGGTAAAAAAATCATGATTTAAATCGAAAAAATCCATTTAAATCCTTACCTAATCCCTATTCTCACTGGAAAGTTGTTGATTACCTAATCAAGACAGTTGATAACAGTCGACTGTTCATGGCAAGTTGGTGAGAACAGATTTCAGGTCAAGCCCGGTTACCGTACGCGCCTAAAATGCTACTGACAGCTCCGATTGCCGTACGGTGTACGCGCGTTTAAAGCTGTTGCGATTTTCTGACTGCCGTGCGCCGTACGAGTGCAATTCCCATGTAATGTAATTGAATGGGTTTTCTGTCGCAAATCCGGCGAATCGCTTCGGCTAAAATTTTCATAGTCGGAAAGAGGAATAAAAAGGATCTAGCAGACGTTTATTCCACCAAAATCGAACCAACCGTTTTAAATTAAAGCAATTTTCAAATTTCCCACTTTTTTGTCTTTAGTTCCTGTTGAAGGCGTCTTTTTTTGCGACTGCCGCCCACCGAACTTCGAATTTTCGGGAAGCCAAAAGATGCGCGATTTATCAGACGCTTATTTCATATGATTTGCTGCATTAGTTTGGAAATGGCGTGGTATTGAAATTTCCTGTTTTTTTTTTTTCAGTTTTTGCTCAATTTTGACGCGGTTTTCAGTCGTTTGTGTTTGTGGGTGTTTTGGCCAGTTTTTTTGTGCGAAAGTGTTTTTATTGGTTGAAAACATTAAATATGGGTGATTTTGTTGACACAGCAGAAATCTGGCTTGGTTGAGCGGGAAATGCATGCATTTCTTTTTTTTTCATTTTTCGAAAATCCTTGCAAAAATTATTAATTCCGGCGGGAGCAACACTCCCGAGTTGCCGAAATTTGCGGAATAGCATTTTAAAACCCGAATTCGTAATTCCGGGCGTGAGAGGTTAATAATAAGGTAGGGTCCTACATTATAAAGCTGATAATATCGGAATCTGGCTGAAGTTAAATAATGTTTCTTGAATAATTTAACTTCGGTGTTGAATTTAACGATGATCCTGGAAAATCTGCCGGCAGAATTTTTTTTCTTCATGCTGATGGTTTTTTCTTCTTTAAAAACTAAACTTTTAATGCGGATTCAATTCAATGCAGTTCTTATCATTTTTTAATTGGCACCGTTCCATGGTCTTGAATCAGCCCAAAGACAGTGAGACAAAATAAAACGGAAAAAAACATTAGGTGTCAAAAAAGGAACAGTGTGAAGTGCAAGCAAACACACACACACACACATGCAGCACAACAAGTGAGAACAGCATGTTTTTGAGATACCTGCCAAAGATGTTCAGTCAGCATCTTTTCTAAACCATAAATCAGCAGAAATAACTTCAGAAAACGGGCTCAAGCAATGTACCCTATTCATTATAACTTTAATTGGGTACCTATAATATTTATAATCTACTTTCTGGTGAGAATGGGGAATAAAAAGCACCCAAGCCAAGCCAACTTGAAATACTCCTATATTCTGAAATTCCCTACTTATTGACCTCATGGCCAAGCTCCTGCAATGCTGATGAATTAAAAACAATTGCGAAATAAAACAAAACTTGTCTTCGAAACTCACAGAAAATTATTTTTGCTCGTACGAAACCCAACCAAATATTTTTTTTTTCAATTTTCGATCAGCTATTTAATGAAAGAAAAATTTAAAAAAATCAATGGTTTTGCTAATCACGACTTGATCAATACCTTGGTTTTTCTCCAGCCTTGATCTTGACCATCTTGATGCGATTGTTCCCAAAAAGACCCACCCTTAAGGCCTGGTCACGTGACGACCTTATTTTGGCAAAAAAATCGATTTTCGGTTTTTTGCAGAATTTGCTTGATGGAACCCTCCTGCAACATCTGGCAAAAAAATCTAAAATCCATCTACAAATGTCGATAATAAGCAAGAAACCAGCATGCCTCAAAATTTTAATCCAGAAAATGCGACTCGTGAGTTTCCTTCCATGACTTTGCTTCTTAGAACACCTCGACATCGGCAAAGAATATCTCTGTTGGTCGCCCATGTTGGCACCAACTTTTTTCACTGCGTAATTATCACTTGACCTGTTAAGCCTTCGAGGTCAATCTTGGTATGGAAGTTTTTTTTTTAGTCCCAAGTTCCCAATGGATTCAAAATTCATTCGCTGTGTTGCTGCGCCCGATGGTTCTGTCATTTAAATGTTGAATCCAATTCTCTGTGCATGCTGTCTGCCACAAGAGCCATACCCATTGATCTATACACCCACATCCATGGCCACACCATGCTCACCCCCTTCAACCTTTGGAAACATCAAAAACCGATTCTCGTTCGGATCGAATTGAAATAAAAATGCATGTCGTCTGGCCAAGGTTTGCTTCTTTGGAGTGGACTGGGATAGGAGGAGTATGGGCGGGTTTGAGGGGGCTTTGCCACAGCCGAAATGTGTGACACTCTTCAGCATCATCATGCAAAAACAAGAGAAGACACCTAACAACGCAGGTCTGAAGAGACCCAATCGCTCCATCTTCTTTTCGCTTTTTCTTCCATTCACATTCCGCGGTTGCAGCAAGTGGTGCTGCAGACCAACGAATCGTTTCCAAACAATTCGGTTTTCAGTTATGGGTATGAGAACCCTCTTCTCAGCATTCCCGACTGTGTGCACCTCACTCACCTGCCAGGGAGGAACTCCAGATCAAAATGAAAATCACACATTTTACAGAAAGTGAAAAAGTGATTTTTCAATCTTAACGTCTTGGCGGGAAAATGTGGCGGCGGACCGTAGCCAACGATTGGGTCTAAAACATCCCAGATTTTGTGCGCGAATTTTGAAAAATGCGGAAAAAGTTCTGAACACCGGAACAAGAAACGAAGGGAATCTTTGAAACTTCTACAACATCGGGGCGATTTCGTCCCAAACCTAACACAGGGAAAAATCCGTTCCACCCATCTTCGAGTCAAGACGGTTAACCAAGATTTAATCATGCCAACCCTGTTAACCATACCCCATGCATGTTTAGATTTTGAGGTCGTCCATGATCTGTTTTTGAAAATGTGTTTTGATGTTTTTAAAATCATGAAATTTTCATCTCATTCCATCTTCCCTCTTAGCATCTGAGAAAAATCTCTACTCAGATATTGATGCTGCCTGGCATTCCTTGAGGACCCGATATGGGATATCACCCGAAAATATTATCCTGTACGGGCAAAGTATAGGAACAGTGCCAACGGTGGATTTGGCTTCACGGTTTGAGGTTGGCGCCGTCATACTTCACTCGCCACTCATGTCCGGCATGCGAGTTGCCTTTCCAAACACAAAAAGAACATGGTTTTTCGATGCCTTTCCAAGGTAAGCTGGTTTCATTATTTCACTGATTCTGAACTATTGTCCTTATCATGTCATAAACTTAGATCATTTCCGTCACTAGCTGTAACTTTGTCAAACAGGTACAAGATGACAGGATCTGCATTCGGTACCTAATGCATGCAGGATACAGGCCTATTGAAAATGTTCCATGTTATTCAGCTGAAATGCTTTGATCCCATTGGCTCCCTGCAACTGTGTATGGCCTCGCATCCAACTATTGTTGCAAATAAACTATTGAACCCATTCATTGATTAAGTGCTTCAAGTCTTTATTCATTGCAGTGTATGAAATGTGTAGTTCACACGCACTAATTTGCGCAAGTCTTACATGTCATCTCAAACTAGAAATTAAATTTCTGTATTTGTGTGGTCAACTTTGTTGATGGCAACTGATGACCAGTGAAATAGGTCCCTAATGAGGGACCTTTTGAAAAAAACCAAGTTTCAAATTGTATGGCAACTGCATGATTTGGTGATGGCCATGCTCAAATCAATCCAGGCAAAAGGAAATGTAACCGTTTCGAGGGTGAGGAATATCGAAACTAGGCTAACCAAACGACCTGCATAGCTGGGTGCCTGACTGCCTTCGATCTCTTGGTAGTTGGGCGGCTGACCCCTTCCTTATTGGAGAATGATTGAGGTAGCTCAAAGATGCAACAGCAGCCTGGAGTTCACCTCATGGAAATCAAGCCTTTGTGCAGTTTTTTTCAACCCCCATGGCCTGGACTTAAATGACATGTCTTCTGTTGCTGTGTAGGAAAAGTATGTGAGCTTGCATGTGTTGCTTACCAGACGAGTGCTTGACAATCGGACAAGAATGGCTTCCATATGCTTTCTGGATTTGCTCAGTGCTGACCACAATAGGTCTCACTGGGATGTGACCTGGATTAAGCTTGGAGAGAAAAATGACCAGCGGGCCATCTTGGGACAGGAATTTCCAGGCTCGTGGCTGTTTCCTCAACCCCTGGACTTTTGATGAGATAAATTGCCAAATCTGGATGACGATGCCAATACCTAATTCAGTACAAGCTGTCTAATAATGTTGTCCCGATTAACATTGTTTTTGTAGTCAAATATTCAAGTGCAGCCAAACGGAACTCAGGGAATTGGGTCTGTCCGTCAATTATTCAGCATTCCCCATATATTTCTGTATTTTTCTTCATCCTCTTTTTAATGCAGTATTGACAAAGTGCCAAAAGTAGCTTCACCTGTTCTGGTGATCCACGGAACAGAAGATGAAGTAATTGATTTTTCACACGGCTTGGCCATTTATGAGCGATGCCCAAGGACTGTCGAGCCACTTTGGGTCGAGGTAAGATCAGAGGAATTATTTGATTTTGTTATGCTGGCCTCCGTTTCACGTTTCCATAAAATGGGGTCACTTTCACCAGGCAGGTTGACTTTGCACTTGTCTAATTGGACGAAAATGATATGGCATGATATTATAAAAAAACTGAGCATCCAGCAGGGTTGGGCATAGGGGGGTAGGGGAGGAAGGCCCGAGGTTACCCCCCAGCCTTTTTCCGACGGTACCATTGGCCGAAGGCCAAGGGTACCGTCGGAAAAAGGTAGGAAAAGAGTCCTGGTGTGTGTGCAGGGCACACACCAGGACTTCAATAGGTAGCAACATTGTTTCTTTTGTACTTTCTGTTTTGATTCCCCTGCCGGAAAAAGGCTAGGGGGGTAACCTCTGCCTTTGGTCGAGGTTACCCCCCCCCCACCCTAGAATGTTGCTGTCGAAGTCCTTCCTGGTGTGTGCCCTGCACACACCAGGAAGGACTTTAATGCAACATTCTGTTTCTTTTGTACCTACTTCCTTTTTGATTCCCCTGCCGGAAAAAGGCCAGGGGGGGTAACCTCGGCCTTTGGCTTAGGTTACCCCCTAGCCTTTTTCCAAGGGTACCTTTGGCCAAAGTCCTTGCGTGTCCTGCACACACCAGGAAGGACTTCAATAGCAACATTCTGTTTCTTTTGTAATTCCTGTTTTGATTCCTCTGCCGGAAAAAGGCTAGGGGGGGTAACCTCGACCTTCGGCCGATGTTACCCCCTAGCCTTTTTCCGAGGGGACCCTTGGCCGAAGTCCTGGTGTGTGCCCTGCACACCCCAGGACTTCAATAGCAACATTCTGTTTCTTTTGTACTTCCTGTTTTGATTTACAGAAAATGGTAAAATGAAAAAAGCTCATCCAGAAAGTCGTGTCTGACAGTTATTTCCTTGCTCCATCTATTGCGACTGCAAACCCTCCAGGATAAGACAAAAAGGACCTGAAATGTCATAAAATGGCATCTGGGGACCCCTAATTTTTCAAAAAAGCTTCAGCTTTTGGGGGACGCTGTCCCCCAAACCCCCTGCCGGGGGCGCTGCCCCTGGACCCCCCATACTGGGGGGCTGCCGCCCCCCAGACCCCCTGCATTTTTCGGTGCCCTGCCCCCCCCCCCCCCTCGTAGACCGCTTTGCCCCCTCTAAGGTACCCTACCTTGCCCATCCCTGGCATCCAGCATGATAACTCTTTGCCTCTGCATAGTTCTGCATATCTTGCTTCTTTTACTCAACTTTCTGGTAACTTTCAATGACATCGAGTATGTTTGAAAAAGTCCATGAATTTGGCATTTGTAAAATTACCTCTAACTGCAACAAGAATGTTAACGCAAAAATTCCTGGATAAGCTGCTCTCTACTCTGAAACGCCAAAGCAAACAGCCTTTGAATGTTGTTGTGAGGTGTAAATTCCCATAGGTATGAAATAATGCGCCCATATTTTGCAAACAGAACAGATGTGACCAAAAACTGATGCGGACAACTTTTCACTGGCAAAAGGGGTGGGTTTGCACAACCCATATATCCCAGCCAATATCTGGTGTGCATTAGGAGTCTGAATTACGAGTGTATCGTTAGCACCTTTCGATCTGGGAGACAAAAATAGAACAGGCAAATTCTGATAAAAAAAAGTCTTCAATCATATTAATTCCGCTGCACTGACAATATTTTATGCAACGCTGGATTAGTGGGGCACTCAGAAAATTATTTTCAGTTGCCAGGACACCGAAATATTATGTTTCATTTCTCTGAAGGAGGTTCGGTTCAGAGTTGGGTCTTTTCGTGCGTCTCAGAAGAGTGGTACCTACCGCTGCGCAGTGCAGAAGGGAGTTTCAGTTTGGAAGTTTGAATGTGTTGTGATGATTTTCTTCTTGTGTATTCACTCGACTCTTGCCAATAATTGTGTCAAGTCACACAGCGCAGAGGACAGAATTTGAGCCTTGTTTTTTTTTAACATCCTTTTTGTCGCAGACAAAGACAAATCACGAGCTCACGCAATTTTTCAGCTTGGCAATGCAAAAATTGGTTTCAGTGATGAAGTCTTGAGAGTTGCTTTAGATTCTCGCAAACATGTCACTCAAGGCCGACATGAGAACCTTCTAAAGTATTTAGGATCCTCTCGATGATTGATGATAGTTTTAAGAGGTAATTAGGACATTTCAGAGAAGTAAGGCTAAATAACCTTCTTCTCGTGCAAAGACGTTTGTGTAATTCTGAGTTCAGGACATCCAACAGGCCTTGAGCGCATCAGTTCATTGAGATGATTGAGGACAACAGATACCTAGATAACTATGGAGCTGGCGGAAGGCATGATGAGTTGAGAGTGGTAAATCCACTTCCGTTACAGTTGTCAAAGAATATAAAAGAATGTAGACAATAAAACAAAACAAAAAAAAATTATTTTTTTTTGTTGTTTTTATCTTCTTTGACAACATAATGGAAATGATTACACCACTCTCAACTCAGATACCTAGATGTGCAGAAAAATGAAACCCAGAAAAGAAAAAAGGTGTCTCCTTGTTCCAGGTGCAAGCATTTTCATCTGAACGTGTGTGTAAGCAACGTTCCACCGTCCACTGTCCAAGCTTGTACATCATAGCCAACCGGAAAAGATTGCACATTTTTATCGACAAAGGAGATTTTCTGGGCCAAATCACAAGCTCATGTCACAGTGATGCAGACTTTTGTGAACTTTATCTTGATGGGATTCTTGTTTAATACGGGTGTGTGCATTTACCAGGTGTCTTGTCATTATGACTCTTACCGGGAAGAAGTGCTCAAGAATCTCTTAAGTGCCATCACACTGCCAAATTCGGCCAAGGGTACCCTCGGAAAAAGGCTGGGGGGGGGGGGTAACCTCGGCCGAAGGCCAGGGGGTAACCCCCCTACCCCCCTCCCTATGCCTAACCCTGAATCTCTAGCCCTATTCCGAGGTTCCGGGTACAATTTTCTCCGTTTACTTCAACGCTAAAAATATGCCTGCAACCTCAGATTAACGCTATTCCGGAGCACTTCTCCCCGGGGTTAGTAGCTCTAAGAAGCTGGACATAAATACATGGCACAGTGCATATTTCAATGGGGTTGGTTTGGCTCTCAGGAAGCCTTCCTTATGACCTCGAGGGGTCATGCACAACTGTGTGTTCAGAAGGTGATCACAACGAATTTGGAACTACGAATTTTTCCTTGGAGCAAGCTGCACGAATGACTCTGGAACTGTGCATTTTTTCAGGGTGCTGGTCATAATGACGTCGAACTGTACAACCAATATCTTGAGAGGCTCAAACAGTTTGTAGCAGTTGAACTGGTCAATTGACAATTACTCCAGAGGCAGGAGGGTGTACAAGACGACAGCGTTTCTGGCGGTGATGGCACGGAGCAAGTTTGGAGAACAAAGAGGACAAAAGGCAAGAAGTACAAAAAAGAACACGGTCAGAGTTGTTCTAACGGTGATGTCGGTAGTAGTGTACCCGTGGCGGGGAACTGTACTAGCGACGACTATTACGATGATGGGGACGATCCTCCTGCTTCTACGGTTAGTTCGTGCACAAACAGTTCAATTACGGAGAAACTGTTGTAAATTCTTGCCGACTAGGTAGAGAAGATGTCGTAATGAACTAACTTTGGTAGTCATTTTTTAATTTGCGTCGTAACGTTTTCTATCATGACCACGCTGTGTGGTAGTTCATATTCTGATGTAGCGGTGATGTAAATATGTGAAATTAAAACCACATGTGAATCATAATTATTATAAACATAACGAGACCAAATTTATTTATGAATTTATGTACGTAAGTAAATTTTTCTAGCTGCTCTCATTTTGACCACCCCCTTCCTTCCCAGAGGACAAAGGGGTTTCGTCCTTGCAGGTAGTATTCAGTGTCATTTTAGATTTTAATTTTCCACTGATGCTGTGGTGGATTGCCCAAGGTCCTACTTAACCTCCCTTTAATTCTGAAAAGAACAATTGTTCAATTTTGCTGATGTCCAAATTTGATTCTTCTAAATGTTTCTGATTTGCCTGTTTACCTTTCTGCGGTCACAACAGGTTTCCTTTTGTTGTGATCCAGTAAGCCCACCAATAATTATTGTGGCATCAGCAAGGTCATTGAGAGGGCTTCAGATGGAAGTGGAAAATCGCTGAAAAGTGATCATTTTTTAAAAAGAGGTGATTTAAGGCAGTTTTAGTTTGTTGGGTGATTACTGTAACATGCCAAAATCTGCTCATTCAGTTATCACAATCCATTTTTGGCATTCTGCATGTTTTTTCAGACATTGACTAGTAAGTCACTTTGGTGCACACTGGAATAATTTTGCTCCAATGGCTTTGCTCTGCATTACTCAAAAGTGAAGTATGAGTTGACCATCGCTGCAAAATAGTGATGGTGTATGCAATTTTGCACAATTCTTGTTTAAAATGAGCCCAAATGCAGGCAAATTTTCACTTGAACAATTTAAACAGATTTAGGTACATTTTTATTTCAAAAGAACCCTTAGGAATAGCTAGGTAAATGGCTGTTCCCCACAAACGGCATGTACTAAATGACTGACCCCATGCCAGATGGGTACCTAGCTTGTGTGGGGATCCCCTGATGTTCATTCTGCACCCCAACACAGTGGTGAACTGGAACTTGTGATTCAACATATTTTTGACGAAAGAAACGGCCTTCAAATCACAGGCAATGGTCCCTTTGGACCTTGCTTTCAGAACTGGGACTCTTCTGGTTGGGCCTAACAACGGTGGTTCCCATGGCACTCAGCAGGTCCATTTTGAACAATGGATTGCAATGAGGAATTGTGCCTGAGGATTGTAAAACCGCATCAGAATGGACAGATTTTTTAGGTTGTGTATCCAAAACAGATTGTCACTTGCAACAATGTGCAAAGGAGAACATTCATTGGAGCATTGTCCATTGTCGCAAGTGACTGCAGGGGTGGCGATCACGGGGGGCGAAGGGGGGGACATGCCCCCCCCCCAAAATTCCAATAATTGAAAACAGCGGGGGTCAAGGGCCCCTGTTCCGACCCCCGCTGGGCCCAAAAATACGCGCTGTAGGCGGGAAATTTGGCTCCTGGAACACCTATTTTGGCCCCAAAATGAACCCTAGAATTTAAAAATTTCTTCAGCTTCTGGGTGGCTCCGCCCCCCAGACCCCCCGTCTAGGCTGCGCCCGGTTAAAAGGGCCCCCATATGAGAGGGCCCCTCTGGATTTTGCCCCCCCCCCCAAAGTCGAGGAGTGATCGCCGCCACTGAGTGACTGATCTGTTTTGGACAGATGATCCAAAAAAATTCTGATGCAAAAAATCTGTCCATTCTGATGCAGCATGAAGATGATAAGCTGGTCTGTCCCAAATGTAACTAAAGAATTCTTGCTATATTCGACTGTGATCGTTTTCTCTATTCTTCTTTTTTCTATGATAACCTAATGCTTGTGTAAATAATGTATTGTATTGAAACAGAATGCTTCTGTTCTGGTATTCTTGGATTGTTGGGGGGAGGCCATTTACTCAGCAATAGTAAAGGTAAAAGCCTTCGTTTGTTGCACTGTTTTGAAAAGAGCTGTGCATTGCAAGGCTCTGGCTGGTACTATCCATGAATTATTAGGCTGAATGGCCTTGTGCAGGTTGTGGCTACAGATCTCCATGGCCTGGATAAGTGTCATAATTATTCTGGTTTTGTGGCTATGCTCGTTTTTGTTGTGTATTTTTATTTGTGTTGTTTTCTGTCAATAGTTATTCTTTCTCAAGCTACACGACAATAGAAATTATTGAATTTTTCCACCTCTGCAAAGCCGGTCTAAGCAGAAATCAAGGCGCTCTTGACTGGATAGCTGATCCAAATGTCACGTGTAATTTGACCTTGTGAGATAGAGCTTCTTTCGAAGGTTGATTCAGCATTCGATATTGGTCCCCTGCCTTGCATCCCATCTGAGGAAAAACTGTCAGATAATCCCCACGAAGTTCACGTCCAGTCTGCATTGTGTGTGAGGTATATTTTTCCTCTGGGCTGAGGCATTGCAATTTGCATCTGATTCTTTTCTTCTTGGACGTTTTTATGCAGGTACTTATTCAGAAATTAGTCAATTGCCACAGTGTTTTGTTGGAATCAGTGTCAACAACCTTGTCGTCATCAACAATGTATTTCCGTTTCACTTCACTTGTTTTTCAAGGAAAGCGTTCTGGCACTGCATTCTCTTTGCTTCTTTGTTGTCGTACGTCACGTTTTTGGGAGTGTCCTTTTTTCAAAGACAAGTTTCAACCAATTTCAGTTCCCCTCAAATTGCAGTTATTACGAATATTTTCTAAAGTTTCCTTCGAATGGCAATTTTGTAAATGATCTATGCTCTTGTTAATACTTTTTAGAAAAATTCACCTTTGAGTGAGGAGATAAGTACCCAGAGTTATTTCTGCAAAAGATCAATTTGATCTGCACAATGTACGAGTATCTACAGGGTAGCCCAAAACTCTTTGGCCTCAACAAAAATATAAATTTGCTGTTTTAGGAAAATTATTTTATGATCTGAAAATTTTACTGGCACGAACCATGGATGTGAAGACTTTGACAGAAAATAATTGTAGTCCCGATTAAAATGACGATTCCGTGATGAGATGGCCAAGGACGTTTTGGCTTCTCCACATGCACATGTATTTCGAATTAAATTGTTGATATCTGTGGTCAGAGCTAGAAAAAGTTTTTGATCACAAAACATAAGAACAGCAAATTTACATTTTTGCTATGGCCAAAGACTTATGGGCTACCCTGTATGCATGTAATTTGGTCATATAAAGTAAGCAACAAGAGTAGATTGTGAGGGTGAAAAATCAGAAAAATTATCAATTTCGCCCCCAAAATCTAATATTTCTTTCACGCTGCATGGCCTGTGTTCTTTGGTGATCCGCCGACAGGCCTTTTCTGTTTTATTGGGACTTGCGGTGCTTCCTTTGACTTTTTTCGGACCTTTTCAGTGGCATATAATCATTGGCTGTTGCCTGGTCGGTCAGATTGATGATTCAGGTACCTGCTTTTCTTGGCAGCAGTCAGCAAGTGTCATTGCTGTTGAGTGGTGGGTGGACACAATCCGTCCCACCTCGGAGAATGTTTATTGCTGGGGTTCCCAACAATAAACATTCCCTTGCAGTTGTGTCAGTAATTTCAAAATGTGGATGTTCCCATGAATTCGTAATGATTCTAAAATCTTCTAAGGTCTCTAAACTTCGGAATTTTCCAACATAAAAAAAACAATTTTTACACGTTACAGTGAATGCTGAAAGGCTTTGTACTGGCCCATTCCCAAATTTTAAAACCGTTGATTTGGGCTGGTGACCTTAAAATAACGCTAGGCCAACGTGAGAAAAATGACGTGATCAGCGATCACATTTTGCATTGAACCTATGTTGATGAGTTCGGATCACTTTTCCACTTCTGTCGGGCTCAACCTTTCAGCAATGGAATGGAAGACAAAATGGCACAATGGTGAAGCCAACCATCGGTCATTCCATTTGTAAATTTTTGTAAAACTGTTTCCTGTTGCCGATCATGACATACCAAAGCTGGATTTCATGGAATATCACTAATCTTGTTGTCCGTGGTGTTTTAGATGTGGAATACCTCCATGCTTATTGTACTTTTTTTTTCTCTACTCTACCTCGACCTACTCCTCCACCTAGAATCGAAAATTTTCCAAACACAAACCCACATAAAAGCATTCAACTGATCTTGCATTTTTCCGCACCAACTTCCCCCCGACGATGACATTGCAGGCAGGCGTCCTTCCGAAGACCCTTGAAAAATCAGTTTTCTCATTTCCGCAGGACCATGTCCTGTTCTCGGCCCAGGGCGGAGTGCAGCAAATTTGCGTCCAAAATGAGCCCAAAAATGTCAATTTTCACTTGTGTGCCGCAGAACCCTTTCCAGGGGCTCTCCTCAAGAAACCCCGCTGGGTCGCAACAGCAAGGCACTTCCTCAACAGCAAGGGGCTGCCGGCTTTGTCCACGGCACGCTCCGGGTTTCGGAGGATTGGGTCATTTGCCACCCAAAAAGACAGAAAACTCTCCTTCGCTGAACAGAATCTCGACGTCAACATTGCCAGATCTGCTTCCCAACAAGATCGCACTTTTTGAAACAAAATGATCGCAGAACGGAAAACGCAAATATTCATGTTGTGCAATTCGCTCACCACTATACTTTACTCCTGCACTGCATGCCTGTGTTTGATGAAGAGGACGTTGGCAAAAAACAAAAGCTGGGAGCGGGCTGGGAGGGAGTGATCTACCTACTCCTCTACCTACTACTCTACTCTTATCACCTCTACTCTACCTGTACTCTACTCTACTCTACTGCTCTACCTTTTCAAATAAAAAAGTGATCAAGTAAAAAGTGACGCCAACGCTTGTTTCAAGGTAAATTTAACTGGCTTATTTCTGGTTGTCTGCTGTCAGCGGGGGCGCCGATCATGGGGGGAGGATTGGGGGATGCATCCCCCAACAATGGAAAGGGCTATTTTCTGGGGGATTTTGCCCCTGCCTCATCATCCCCTGTCCCCACGATGCCCTCAATTTGCCAATTTTTGTCAATCGGTATTGCGCCAATTTTTGTGTTGTGTTTGACCAGTTGGAAGTCGGAATTTGCAATGAAGAAATGCGCGAACATATGCAGTGATTGTTCAAAAAAATCATGGATAGATATCAGTCCTATATGAGTAAAGTCAATTCAGTAGGTCAATTCAATCGGGGCGTGCAAATGGTGCTTGCGACAAAAACTTTGCAAGTTTTTGTTCCAAAATTGCGCATTCTGAGCACCTCTTGAGGTTCCATTTTTCAAAAAATGTAAAATAAGCACTGAATGGCCAGTCTGAGTCCAGAATCCAGTGGATAATTTGCATTTGTCATATTCAGGACAGCAAAATTGCCAATTCTTCGCGTTGAAGCCATTGGGCATGAAAGAAAATTTCCAGATTATGATAATGTTACCTCGCTTTGCACACCAATTTTTTCAATCCCGGCATTTTTTACCTGAATGGTCACAGCAAAATGTGTTGTGTTGCAGCAGCCATGCAGCGTAGAATGTCCATTTAGAGGGGGGAACATGATAAAGTGAAAATTTTTGTTTGTGATCCAATTGAGCTGATTTTTGGTACACGTGTTGGGAACTCGTTTGAAAGTAATCGTGCAAAATTTCAATGGTCTAGGTCACCTGGTTCAGATTTGGCAACCATTTACCTGAAAAATCCTAGCGAAACTTCACATGACCTGTTCTGAGCGGTCAGTTTTTTTTGCACTTTGCTCATGCAAAAAGGGTCAAAATTGGCTGAAAAATTGTGTGACAGAGCCAGTTTTTTGATATCTTTACTCTAAGTGGGTGTTTCACAGCTGAAAATTAGTCTTGTGCGAGAATGCGAGTGGCAAATTTCAAAGAAACTATCAAAAAACTTTCATGTGCCCAGAAATCTCAAAATCTGACTCTGTCACGCACTTCTACGTTTAAACCTTTCAGACGGCCAATTTTCATCTTTCTGATGGTAAAAATTGCCCGAGAAAAAACATCCGGACGGGAGATTTTCATGCGAAAAATGGATTTGTGGAAAACAGCATTTGAACCATGTAATCGAAAAAAGAGTAGTCGTGGAAAACACGGAATCGCGAAATCCGCATCTCTCAACAAAGTCGATAGTATGAAACTGGTCAACTTTAGAGTCAAAATGTAGAGACTAAAATTAAAGAGGACATTTCAAACTGGATGGCCACATATTACATAACCACATTTTTCGACAAAAATTCAAATTTTTTCAGGTTCCCCTCACATTTTTCTAACATTGATCCACAATTGAAGCACGTGCACCACGAATGGGTTTATCAACATTTACCATTTCTGGTGAGATGTTGGCTTCCACATGCCAATGGTGCCTTCTTCTCCAGCACCCATTTTAGCTTGTTTCATCTTCATCATGTGATCGTCTTTCATCGCTGTTGTTTTTATCTGCACCTGAAGAAGCCCTCCGAGTGAAGGCGAAACCGGTCGTGTGTCTGTTTCATCTACGAATGGATAAGGCTCACTGATCTCACCAGAAATAGTAAATGTTGAACATTGATCCATGCAAATGGCTTGGTGCTGCAGGATGAATGAAAGAAAAACATTTCAAATGGAAAAAAATTGGCAATCAATTTGAACACCCAATTAAAGCACCACATTCACTACATCAACAGCGAAAAGATTGGCCAGACTGAATTATCTTTTGCGTAATTTTTGTTCCGCTGGTTTTGCAACAGCGGCTTCAAATTGTGAGATGGAACAACAAAACGACATGAAATTGAACTAGGAAACAAATGCTACCATGTTTAGTCTATATTTCTGGACACATATTGTGCCGTTCCTGGATGAGGATGATTGGTTTGGTCCCTTGGCACAAAGCCTGCTCCTAAAGGAGGAAGGCTGGTCAACCCCTTTGCCTAACTCTTGCCTTGTCTCGCCTGTGGAGTGATGGCTTTCTCCTGCCTAACTTTTGTGAAAATCTTTTGCTCCAACTGAAATTTTGATAAGAATGGGCATAATAGGTCCTATTTTGCCAAGAGGTGGTCAATTACCTTGCAGGTTTTGAGGCCCAAGTGGCAAGAAAGATGAAGCTCGTTCTCCCCCAGGTTCATGCACAAAGTGATCCGTAGCCAAACCTTCCAGGTACAGTCAATGCTCTGCTGCTGAAGGTAGAGTCAATGCTCTACTGTCATTTGCATTCGTATGTCCTGCATTTTTCTGTTGGAAGTACAGCATTCAGGATGTCCTGCTGAAATACAACAGACAAGGTATACCACCTGAAGAGCATAGCAAATGAGAGATCTTGCCTGGACAACAAAAATATATTTCGATGAAAAACTCACGCTTTGCCATTGTAAGATCTGCAATCAATAAATTCATGTCGCAAAATTTCTTGGGCATCGATCTGAAACCTGGAATAAATGAACCCCAGAAAGAGAGTCCATTTCAGAAATGATTCGTTTGACAAAGTGGGTGCGAAATTATTGGTTGCAAATAAGTGGAAAGAACACAAATAATTCTCTCTGCACCATCTTGTCGATTCTCATGCCAAGCCATACCACGCAAGATATAACCTCAAAAATACTCAACCACTTAAGAAATACAAAAGTTTGGTCGTATTTCAACGTTCTGAAGCAAGAAATGCAACGAACATTTTGGACTTTCAAAAAGGTAATTTTTAAAGATTTTCACCACTCACCAGCTTTCTTTTGTCACCATGTTAATGTGGTTTTACACGAACCCACCCTTTTCCATTCCTGATCACAGAAAATGCGGATGACATTCAGGTATTTTGTATTGAAAACCCCTTTTCTCTACTGATGAAGCTGTAAATAATGCCAATTTTTTATTCGGTGTATTTTCCTTGAAGGGTTGTTTACTTTTGATATTGTGAATGTTGTTTGAAACTGGTTGAAATATCATGTCATTACTATTGAAAAATGCTTGCGTGGACAGTATAGAGCTGTTCGCACCAAAATCATTTTCGTAACAAATTGATTTTAGGAATTCTGCCAGATTTTGGAACTTGTGATTCCAGTGTACAAAACCACACATTCAGAAGAAATGCGTGTTTTGAAACAAATGAAATTTGCCATTTTCGCGGATAAAGCTATCTTTTGCACTGGTGGCCGAGGTCACCCATTCTGGAATGGTTGTGCTTTCTGCTCATTTTGTGTTTTGAGTCGTCCGTTTCCAGTCCATGTGCTGAATAATTCAGGTGCTCTAAGAACTTCTGACCCCTGTAACATTGGAGGGTGACTTGTGATCTTGTGAGCCTTCTTCTGAAGAGAAAATTATCAATTATTGACATCTTCATGGTGACCACGACGTTTTTGTTCTACACAGACAACACTTAATTCTTCATCCGGACGTTTTTTTTTCCACACAGACAACACAACATCTGATTCTTATTAATCCAGACGCTTTTGCTCTGCACAGACAACACTATTCTTAATCCCGACGTTTTTGCTCCATACAGACAACACTTGATTTTTAATCCTGATGTTTTTTCTCCACAGACAACACTTGATTTTAATTCCGAAGTTTTTGCTCTACACAGACAACACTCGATTCTTATTCTTCCAGGCGTTTTTGCTCCACACAGACAACACTCGATTCTTAATCCCGACGTTTTTGCTCCATACAGACAACACTTGATTTTTAATCCTGATGTTTTTTTCTCCACAGACAACACTTGATTTTAATTCCGAAGTTTTTGCTCTACACAGACAACACTCGATTCTTATTCTTCCAGGCGTTTTTGCTCCACACAGACAACACTCGATTCTTAATCCCGACGTTTTTGCTCCATACAGACAACACTTGATTTTTAATCCTGATGTTTTTTCTCCACAGACAACACTTGACTTTAATTCCGAAGTTTTTGCTCTACACAGACAACACTCGATTCTTATTCTTCCAGGCATTTTTGCTCCACACAGACAACACTTGATTCTCAATCCCGACGTTTTTTCTCTGCACAGACACTATTCTAATTAAGCCAGACGTTTTTACTCTACACAGACAACACTTTATTCTTAATCCCGACGTTTTTTCTCTACACAAACACTATTCTTATAAAGCCAGACGTTTTGCTCTACAGAGACGACACTCGATTTTTATTCCCGGCGTTTTTGCTCTACACAGACACTATTCTTATTAAGCCAGACGTTTTGCTCTACAGAGACGACACTCGATTTTTATTCCCGGCGTTTTTGCTCTACACAGACAACACTTTATTCTCAATCCCGACGTTTTTTCTCTACACAAACACTATTCTTATAAAGCCAGACGTTTTGCTCTACAGAGACGACACTCGATTTTTATTCCCGGCGTTTTTGCTCTACACAGACAACACTTTATTCTCAATTACGTTGCAGGACTGCAGCAATCTAACATGAGATATGTCTGAACAAGAGCAAAAACGAGCCCGTTATGCGATGTTTCTCCAACTTGGATAAGATTTCTCACACGAAAAGTGGATCTTTGAAGAATGGACAAACACAAATCATACTCCTTTGTAAATTTGAGCAAACCCTTATCTTCACTCTCCAGCGTGCACTTAACTACAGGGTGATCCAAAAAAAAGTATAGTGAAACTTGTGCATGCTGATTTGTGTTTTTTCGCTGTGCTGGGTAACCGCAAAGCAAACGTAACGGTGCTTATAGAACAGGACTTCGAGCCGTTTCTGGTAGAACTGTCCCTAGTCTGCCAGGAGCTTGGCCTGAGCAGTAATGGTTTCAGCAAGATGGGGCCCCGTCGCACATCGACGATGGCAATTTGCAGTTTCTGCTCCATGAATCCCAGACCGGCTGATTTCGCACAACTCCACTTTTCCTTTTCCAACTGACAGCTTGCAGTTCCTGCCTAACCCCAGCAGATTTCTTCCCTTGGGGCTATCTTAAGGAAACTGCATTTTGTCCTCCCGGCATGACAGAATCCAGGACCGACCTTCGCCAAAGAATCATTAATATTCGGACCATTACACAGGAAACCTTCGCTGGTATGTTCCGCAACCTACGCCGATGGCCGGAGGCGTCTTCGTCCCTTCAGGGTAGCCACTTTGAACACAGCATGCCTCCACATCCATGACAGTTGCCCTCTGAACACACCAACGATAAGACCTGGCAAAGTAAGTTCACTATCCTTTTTTTGGATCACCCTGTACATAGTGCTGATCCTCAGAAATAAAAAATCCATCAGGTTACGTTCAAATCTAACAGCAAGTAAAACAAAGCGATGTTTTTGAACGCTCACCTAACCTTTTTGGACAGGCGGACAGCGAGGGGTTAGAATTCCATGCACTCACAAAATGTAGCACTGTCATTTAGAACTGAATTTGCTAGTTTGCCTATTCTGAAATCAATTTTATTGTCCTATTTTGGAGTGCAAAAACCGGATGAACGTAAATTGGTCATCTGTGGTTAAAACTGTTTTTATAATTAAAAAGTATTCAGTAAAGTTATGTTCTTGTTTTCTTTGCTTTTGAAAATTTATGTAACGATTTTGAAATGCCTCCACAGTATTGACAGTCTACAGTGCAGGAC